>BOPN01000704.1:416148-418648 GCA_017312705.2 Penaeus japonicus | reverse complement strand
ACAGACACGTACCTTCACCACTTTGTCTGTATTTATTCCCATATCTAGTTATTATTTACAACTAAAGGCATGGTAATGACTGAAAGTATGGAGAAGACAAACTATATTACAAACATTGCAGGCACAAAAAAAACATGATTAAAAAAGAAAATTGAAAGGAAAATAGAGGACCATTTTATCCAGGTAGGATTCCAACTCCAAGTAAGCCACTTTTGTTTTGTACATGTTCTGTATTCGTCTTAATTATATGCTTTTCCTCTAATGAGGTATTCTTTACAAGTTTTCTTGTCATGTGTGTGTGTGTGCTTGTGTCTTGGCGGACTTGCGGTCGATGCCACAGGCTAGACCACAGCTGATGGCGTGAACGGGGTCCGGTCATGAGGCAATGACATGCCTAATACAGTTGACGGTTTCTGCTCTCAGCCATGGAAAGACTTTACACAAAATATCAATCTTCGGCTTGTTACATCTACATAAATATGCATGTAGGCATATATATATATATATATATATATATATATATATATATATATATATATATATATATATATATATATTATATATATATGTATATATATATATATATATATATATATATATATATATATATATATATATATATATATACTGTATACACACACACACACACACATATATGTATATATATATATATATATATATATATATATATATATATATATATATATATATACATATATATACACATACATATATATACATATATACATATATATATATATATATATATATATATATATATATATATATATATATATATGTACATACATGTATATATATATATATATATATATATATATATATATATATATATATATATATGTATATATTTATATATATATATATATATATATACATATATAAATATACATACACATACGAATACTCTCTCTCTCTCTCTCTCTCTCTCTCTCACACACACACACATTCACACATACGAATACATGATAAAAACAATGAGAATCATAATGATACTAAATGTAATAATGATAATGATGATTATGACAATGATAATGATAGTGATAATAAAGATGATTACAGCAATGGTAATAATAATGATTTAATTATGAAAGTATTAAGTAAATTAATAATGATGATAATGATAATGTTGATCATCACCATCATCACCATCATCATCATCATCGTCGTCATCATCATCATCATATTCCTCATCAATCTGATAATAAGGATAATGATAGTAATGATAATAATAATAATAGAATGATGAAATGAGGGTGATGATAATGATAATGATAATGATAATGAAATGATGACAATGATATACAATGACTATAAAGTATGATTGTAGTAATAATAATAATGATAACAATAATAACCATGATAATGATGATAGTAATGATAATCATTAAGATAATGATAAAAATGATAATGATAACTACCGGTGATAGTATAATAATTATAATATAATACTACTGTTTAATGATGTAATATAATTATAATAATAATATTTAATTATATATAATAATAAAAAATTATTTATTATAATGATAATAGTTATAATGAATATAACTATAATAATAGTAATGGTAATAATTAAAACAATGATAACAATTGTGAGGATAAATCCATATAATGACACAATGCAAATTAATGATGGTAGAATACCATTACATCATGCACATAAGACAACATTGACAATGGATACCATAATATCTATTAAAAATGATAATGATAATAATTATAATAGCAATAATGCTAACTCTGATAATGATAAAGATAATGGTAGTAATAATGATAATTGTAGTAATTGTGATAATGATAATAATGACGATAAAAATGATACCAATAATAATAATAATAATAATAAAGATAACGAATATAGTAATGGTCAATAATGATGATAATGATGATATTGATAATAATGCTGTTACTACTGATGATTATAAGTATGATAATAATTATGATAGTAATAGTGATAATGATAATGATAACAATAACATTATTACTACAGTCACAGTTGTTATGGTTTCCTCTCTATAGGCCTGTCTGCACCACAGTTCATTGTTCATCCTAGAATATACCAATTTCTTCAGCAGTAATAATATTACAAGAAGCATTTCAAATACTGCTACAATTACTTATGTTTCCACTATGCCATATGCTTAAACAGATAAACGCAATTTAAACCACTAGTCCAAAATAGTCTCCCATAGAACGATATTGCAATTCACACAAACCATCAGAAAGTAATGCTAACAAATAACTAGTGTTCTCAACCCTTTCAGATAAGCCTTTGTTCATCTGACGACTTTACAAAAAGCAGTGAGACGAAGTTCCTGCAATTGCGGGATGTTATGACGCAAGCGAGCTTCAGTTACCTGGTGCGGAAGAGTGTGGACGTTTCGTTGATCCAAAGCGGTCTTTCAAGAATCACGTAGCTGTCAGTCTGAAATTTCTATGTGAAGACTTTGAGCCTAAAGTGCTTATGCTACAGATGATA
>BOPN01000704.1:404550-407788 GCA_017312705.2 Penaeus japonicus | reverse complement strand
AAGAAGGAAGAAATAAAATAAGGAAAAGCAGAATTAGATGAGAAAACAAAATTGATTAAAATAGGAGAAATAGGAAAATAGAAAAAGTAGGAGAATAATGATAATGACGATGATGAGGACGATGAGAAGGAGAAACAGGAACAGGAAGATGAAAAAGAGGAATAGAAGAAGAAGAAGAAGAAGAAAGAGAAGAAGCAGAAACCGCCAGCGAAAAAGAAACCCCAAACGACCTTCCTCAAGATAACGATACCTGTTGATATCAAGGCAACAATTTGCATTTCCTTGAGAGACACTTAGTGCCATTAGCGGCTGGCTCCTCGCTCCCCTTCCCTCTCGTCCGTCACGGAGAGAAAGAGCCAATAATAATAATAAAAAAAAGGAGTGAGGAAGAGAAACGGGCAATAACAAAAAACGAATGAGACAGCAATAACGGTGACAAATAAGACCTTGGGATTTTTAGCGAGGTGGTTTCTCTCTCTCTTTCTTTCGCTCTCTCTCTCTCTCTCTCTTTATTTTCCCCCCTCTGTGTCTGTGTCTCTGTCTCTCTTTGTTTCTGTGTCTGTCTCTCTCTATCGTTGTATCTTTCTCCCTCCCCTCCTCTCTTTCTCTCCCTTTCATTACCCTTCTCCCTCCATCTTTCGATCCCTCTATTACTTCCCGTTCCCTATTCCCTGTTCTCTCCCTTCCTCCATCTGCTCTCTTTCTGTTCCCTCCCTTTTTCCTCCCTTCCGTTCCTCCTTTCCTTACTCCCTCCATCCTTCATTCCCTCTTCCCGTTCTCTGTTCCCTCCTTCCCTTCCCCCCTCCATCCTTCCTTCCCTCTCCCCTCTTTCTGTTCCCTCCTTTCTTCCTTCCTTCTGTTCCTCCTTTCCTTCCTCCCTCCATCCTTCCTTCCCTCTTCCCATTCTCTGTTCCCTCCCTTCCCCCCTCCATCCTTCCTTCCCTCTCCCCTCTTTCTGTTCCCTCACTTCCCCCCTCCATCCTTCCTTCCCTCTCCCCTCTCTCTACTCCCTCTCTCTTTATACCTAAATCTCTTGAGACAATTTTCTTGGCCTCGGCGGTAAGGAGGTGCCATGGATTGGCGCTTTGTGAGTGGCTGCTCCTCTGGGAGATCAGCTGATGCGCTTGTCTTTGGGCTTTTCCCCCTTTTGGGCCTTTTGGGTTTATTTTCGACTTTTGGGTTGGTGGTTTCGGCTTGATAGATGTGGTATTTGATCTACAGATATCTCTGTCTATGTATTACCAACACACACACACGGACAAACTATAACAATAACAGCAACGACAATGTTGATTATGATAAAGTAAGCTGAGGATGATAATGGCAATGATGATAGTGATGATGATGATTTTCATTATAAAAATAATGAGAATAATCATCCTGATGACAATATTGGTCTTCATTATCATCATCATTATCATATCTTCTTTTTTGTTTGATAATCATAAACTCAATTTTCTTACTATACTGATAATCAATAATATAACCATGACATTCGATTGAATAAATGAATTAGCATTGTCACACACACATTTATATTTACAAGAAGCAGCATAGAAAGCGAGAAAAGAAAGAGACGAAGAGAAGGGAAAAGATCTAACTCTCAATGAGGAAACACAAACCGGAAATAAGAATAAAAACTCGGAAGACGTAACGACGAGAGAGAGAAAGAGAGAGAGAGAGAGAGAGAGAGAGAGAGAGAGAGAGAGAGAGAGAGAGAGAGAGAGAGAGAGAGAGAGAGAGAGAGAGAGAGAGAGAGAGAGAGAGAGAGAGAGAGAGAGAGAGAGAGAGTGAGAGAGAGAGGGAGAGGGAGAGGAAGACGAAGGAGCATTAATACTGCGCAACAATTAACCATTGGCGCTATATCAGGGTTGGAGACCAGCTGCCTCTGGTGGCTCCGTCTGAAACACGTCTCGTGGAATTGATAATGAAGCTGTGAGAGGGGGGGGGGGGGGGTAGGGAAAGGGGATGGAGGAGGCGGTGGGAGGACGGGAATGGGGAAAGGGGAGGGAGGATGCGAAGGGAGGAGGGGAAGGAGGAGGGGGAGGAGGGAATGGGGGAAGAGAGGAGAGGAAAGAAAGAAGGGGAAAGAATGGGGATGCGGTTGGGAATGGAGGGTGGGTTGGAGAGAGGAGGAGAAGGAGAAGTGGGAGGGAGGAGGGGGGAGGAGGGGGGATAGAATGGGGATGGGGGTGGGAATTGGGAGGAGGAAAAAGAAATGGAATGGAGGCAAGGGAAGGAGGAAGGGGAGGGAGGAAGGAGAGGGAAGGTGGTTGGAATGAAGACAAAGGAGAGGGTGGGGGAGGGGTGTTGGTGGGAAAAGGGAAGGGTGTTGGATAGGGGTGAAAGGGGGAGGGTAGGGGGAGTGGTGGACTGGAGATGAGAGGGGGGAGGGGGTGGGGCGGGAGTAGGGGAGAGAGGACAGATGGAATGGAGGGGAGGAGGGAGAGGAGAGGTAATTGGGCAGGGATGGGAGGAAGGGGCGGGGGAGGGGGAGAATAAGAAGGGAGTTGGAAGACAAGAGAAGGTAGGCGATCTGCTGGCTTTTTCTTTGCTGTTTCTCTCACTCTTTCTCCCTCTTTCCTGTTGTCTTCTAATCTCTCTTTCTCTCTCTGTCTTTCTCTCCCTCTGTCTTTCTTCTCTTCTCGTCTCTCTCTCTCTCTCTTTCTCTTTCTTCTATTCTTGTCTCTCTGTCCCTGACTCTCTTTTTGTTCTATCTCTCTCTTTCTCCCCATCTTTCTCTTTCTCCCTTTTCCTATCTTATAGTTTTCTCTTGTGTCACTCGCTTCTTATTCTCCAATTTTGTTCTCTTGCTCTCTCCTATTTATTATTTTCATTTCTCCATTCCTGATTTCGTTGTTATGTCATTCGAGTCTTTCTTTTTTTCGTTTTGTGTTCTTCTGTTTTCTTATTGGCAGTTGGTTCCTTTTTCTTCTCTTCGTCTCTTCCTTTTCTCTCCTTCTCCGCTGCTTCTTTTCTTGGCGGCAAGAGTGAAGGGGTTAAGGAAAGTACATGTGTATATAAACGTACACACATACACATACACACACACACACACACACACACACACACACACACACACACACACACACACACACACACACACATATATATATATATATATATATATATATATATATATATATATATATATATATATATATATATATATACAGAAATGATATCAAAGCCATGAATGATAAAAGAGATGAGAGAGAGAAGAAAATAAAGAGGGAAA
>BOPN01000704.1:389550-392050 GCA_017312705.2 Penaeus japonicus | reverse complement strand
TTTATTTGTCATTTGCCATCATTATCATCTTTGTTATCATAATCATTGTCATTATCATCAATGACAAATTACTGTTCTTATGAGAATTTATTATCTTTATTTTCATTATAACCATATCATTCTTATCCTGTTATCACTATCGAATTACGGAAAACATCCTGATCAAATAACATTAGCGAGTAAATCAGCTGATCGAATCCCCAGAAAATCATATTATACAGATTTCAACCACATACCAACCTGATCATGGCTAACCAACAAACAGCATAAGCACAAGGGAGATAACCATCTCCTACTGATATTTAGGTTGATATGAAATGAAGAACAAAATGAATACATGAAATAGATACTAACAGTGAACATATAAATCACCAGTGACGGTCAAGAGATATATAACATAATAGTAATAGTGAACGCATGAATGAACACGGATAAAGTAAACAATGGTATATACACACATAATATAAACAATAAACACACGCAAAAATAACGATGATAAAGCACACAGACAAGCACACACACAAAAGATTACATAATCTGCATAATGATGAAGAGGATAACGCTAGCTAAAGTGTTTCTTTCGTGGGTTTAGGCAACGTAAGATAAAGTGTTTTTTATAATGAATATTTTCCGTGTGTTTTTGTATATACAGTATCTTTTTTGCTTGTGTAATAAGTGTGTGTGTGTGTGTATGTGTGTGTATTTGAGTGTGTTTGTGTGTGTGTGTATGTGTGTGTATTTGAGTGTGTTTGTGTGTGTGTGTATGTGTGTGTATTTGAGTGTGTTTGTGTGTGTGTGTATGTGTGTGTATTTGAGTGTGTTTGTTAGTGTGTGCTTGTGTATGTGTATGTGTGCGTATTTGCACGGGAATGCTTCTACATGTGTGTGTAAGTGCATCAGCATATGTGTGCGTGTGCCTGTGTGTACATGTATTTTATAGCAAAGTATGATTTATGATCCAATTTAGACTTATTTTCCTATAGTTATGGCATAGTTCTGGTTAGCTGGTTCCGCTTTCGGCATAGCATCGGTGCCATGAATCTATGTCTCCATTTAAGTTGGTAAGAAACGCATAATTTGCTTTGGAATATGCAATCTAAGAACGAGATTGATGGTAATATTGGGATGAATAGACAGATCGAAGGAAGACACAAACCTGGATGTACAGAAGGGATCACACACACACACACACACACGCACACACACACACACACACACACACACACACACACACACATACACACACACGCAAATATATATATATATATATATATATATATATATATATATATATATATATATATATATATATATATATATATATATATATATATATATATATATATATATATATATATATATATATATATATATATATATATATATATATACACACACATACACACACTGACTAGATCAGAATATAAACATACAAACTAAAAAACAAACAGACATCGAAAAGATACCTAGACACCTCAGCCATAGACAGAGTGATGGAATTTCACTGATATTTAGATACTAAAAGAGGGTATAATAACGCTGTGATTATAAGGAATGATAAAGGCAAAACACTTTGGGAATTAATGAAATAATGGATTAATCACAGCAGAAAGGGGACGAACGAAAGAGGAGATAAAATTAGTAATAGAAATAAAAAAAGATGAACACAGAAGAACACAGAAAATCGAAAAGAAAAAGAAAGAGAGACAAAAAAGAGAGAGAAAAAAAAGAAAAATAAAGAAGAAGACAAAACAATAAAACGAAGAAAAAAAAGACAAACAAAAAACGGCAAAGAGCCAAAACAAATGAAATACGAACAAAAGAAAAGAAAAAAAAAGAACAGCTACGAATCCGAATCACACTTGGGATTAATCAAAAAAACAAAAATCGCAAACGAAATAACCGATGCAACTGAATCCAAAATATATGAAATGCCGAAACAGAAAAAAAAAGTTTGAGAGCATCTTTATAGATACAATTTATTGCGTGGCCATGAAAGTCGCTCTTATATCAAGCGTGAAATTTGGGAATTATTGATAAGAGAATCCGCGATTTAGCCTAATTAATTTTGCAAAGGGGGAAAAATCTTCATAACTGTAACCACTAAAGCATGAAGGAAGAGAGAGAGAGAGAGAGAGAGAGAGAGAGAGAGAGAGAGAGAGAGAGAGAGAGAGAGAGAGAGAGAGAGAGAGAGAGAGAGTGAGAGAGAGTGACAAAGAGACAGAAAGAGTGAGAGAAACAGATTCAAACAGAGACAAACAGACAGAGAAGATGAGAAAGAGAGAGAGAGTGTGACAAGGAGACAGAAAGAGTGAGACAAACAGAGACAAACAGACAGAGAATAAGAGAAAGAGAGAGCCAGAGAGCCAGAGTCACATAACGAATCAAATGTTTATTTCCTCCAACCATTCCTCGACATGTCCTTCTCCTTTAACTATGTCTATATCTATATTCATATCTATAGATATTTGTCTATCTATCTATCTGTCTGTCTATTAAT
>BOPN01000704.1:379550-384550 GCA_017312705.2 Penaeus japonicus | reverse complement strand
CATCTCCCTCCCCCCTCCCGTCCTTCACCCCCCCTCCCACGTCCCTCCCACGGTCGTCTCAGACAGGATTCGTACCCTCGGGGAGGCTGTACCCGGCGTGAGTCACTCTCTCGAATAATTAAAGAGGAGTTGTCAGAGAGAGGCGAAGAGAGCAACTCCACGGGCGTGTCTGCGGCGGGTGAGGGGAGGGGGGGAGGTGGGGGGGAGGTGGGGGAGGGGAGGGAGCGGGTGAGGTGGGAGATGGAAAGAGAGGAGAGGGGAGTGAGGAGTGTGAGGGGAAAGGAGGTGGGAGAAGGAGAGAGGGAAGAGAATTGGGAGAAGGAATGGGGGAGGGGAGGTGCTAGGAGGGGAGGGGAGGGGGGAGAAGGAGAGGAATGAGGGAAGGGATGGAAAGGGAGGGTATAGGAGGGGGGCAAGAAGGGGAGAGGGAAGAGGTGAAGGGCTAAAAGGGGGAGGAGAAGAGAAGGGGAGAGGGTGAGGGAGAGAGGTTATAGTGGAGGGGAGAGGTGATGAGGGCGGCCAAGAATCAGGGAGAGGGGAGGGGATGTGGGTTGGAGAGGGGGGGGGGGTGAGAACAAGGGAAAGACCGGGGGGGAGGGAGGGGGTATGTGGGTAAATTTTAAGTGGAAGAAGGGGGATTGGGAGGGTGAGGGGGGTGGTTGCTTTGTAGAAAGGAATACAGATACTGAACACACACACACACACACACACACGCGCGCGCACATGAACAAACGGCAAATGGCAACTACAAATGACATATATCTAAATATCAAGAACAAAAAAGTTTAAAAGATATGAGTAAAGCGAAAGAAAAGAAAAAGCCAAAGAAATATTAACAAATAGAAATATGAAGAAGAGAAAAAATAAGAAAGTGAAAAACAGGAATAAATGTCAAAATCCAGGGAATACGAGAATATACAAAATAGTCAGAATGCACAAAAAAAAGAGATAGGAGAAACATAAAAGACGTAAGAGAGAAATGAGAAGAGAATAAATAATATAACAAGGACTAGACACCGTGAAAGGCTATGTCACGACCGCTGACTTGGCCAGAAAACTTTCCTACGTTCGTTATCACTGCAGGTATTTTTTCCCTTTACATTTTAAGATGTAATTAAAGTCTCCGCTTTCTTTTCTCCGCGAAAGATTGTGTAACAAAAGAAAAAGGACAAGGAATGCTGTATTCAATTATATATTGTATACTATACGCTAGTAATCACTTTACATAGGTTTTACTTTCATAGAGAGATTTTTTAATTTGTTTTAAAGTTAATCAGAGAGAAAGAGAGCGAGAGCGAGAGAGAGAGAGAGAGAGAGAGAGAGAGAGAGAGAGAGAGAGAGAGAGAGGGAGAGAGAGAGAGAAGGAGAGAGAGAAGGAGAGAGAGAGAGAAAAATAGAGAGAGAGAGAGAGAGAGAGACAGAGAGAGAGAGAAATAAACAACACAGCCAATGATAACACCTAATTAATCGTTCATATCAGTCCTTTACAATAACCTAAGTACCCCCCCTCCCCCTCCCCTCAACCTCCAACCACCACCCCCACCCCTTCCACGTATCCTGAACCCAGAGGAAATAAACCCCAACCTCTATAGCCATTATTCCTCATGTTAAATACCCTGTAACTCTCCTCCTCCCGGTGTCTCGGGGCTTATAAGACCGCAGCAAGGAAAAAGAATCCTAGAGGAGAGTTAATTTAAGGGTTATTTTCCCCCGCGCTTCAAATAGGTCTAAAGCACGTTGTGTTGTGTTAGAGGAGGGTGGGGGAGGGGGAGGGAGGAGGGAAGGGAGGGGGAGATAGGAGGGAAAGGAGGGGAAGGGAGGAGGGAAGGGAGGGGGAGGATGGAGGGAAGGAAGGGGGAGGGAGGAGGGAAGGGGGAGTAAGGGAGGGGAGGGGAGAATAGGAGGAAAGCGGAGGAAGGGAGGGAAGAGAAAGGTTAGAAAGGATAGAAGGAAGAGGAAAGGGATAGGATAGAATGTGGAGGGGAGAATGAAGAAGGGAGGAAAGGAGAGGGGATGGGAGGATAGGGAAAAGAGGGGTAAAGGAAGGGGAATGGGGGATGTGGGAAGGGCGAGGGGATGGAACACGTTACGTTAAGTGTTTGTAGGTACAAGTTTCATGGTGCTATAAAGACCTTTATTACTTGACGTCCAGGCTTTACCTACTTACCTCTACTTACCTTTACCTCTAGCCCTACCCCTCCCCTAGCCCTACCCCTACTCCCTCCTGCGTCACTCTCTTCTTGGCGGAGGAACCAGGTCTTGCTTCCAAGGTATCGGCCGCTTCTCATCTCGCCTCGAGACGCAAGCTGGGACAGACGGTGCTTGGCATAGGGAGAGACAGATAAATAGATAGATAGACAGACAAACAGATATATATATATATATATCTATATATATATATATATATATATATATATATATATATATATATATATATATATATATATATATATATATGTATATATATATATATATATATATATATATATATATATATATATATATATATATATATATAAAGATAGATAGATAGATAGATAGATAGATAGACTTTTTGCCTTTATTTTGATCATGTAAAATGTCACTTGAGTGCTTGGCAACATTACTTGTTTTTGTTTTAATAAGGATATTGAAGTATTATTATTATTATTTTTATTTTTTATAGAACTTATGACCTACTCAAGCCGATTATTCTTACACAAACGCGATCAGAATAAACATGCACACACGCAAACTTTCGCTCACGCAAACACAACAAACACATAAGCACTCATGAACACTCACACATATATACACACATGCACACGCATAAATAAACCTACAAGAATGCATGTATGCGCATACACACATACAAACACACCCAACACATAATCACAGAAAAAAAAGTAAAAAAAAAAGTTAACATCACACATAACCTCCGTTTATGGAACCAACAGACGAGCAGATTCCAACAACCCTTTCGTAACCGGAAACCCTTTAAAAGAGGAGAAAAAAGGTATTAGAGGAGACTTAGCGATACAAGTAAAAAAAAAGAAAGAAAGAAAAAAAAAGATTGCCAGCTCCAACAATACACAATAGAGCAGAACGTCCCGCCAGCTGTGCTCTAGTCTGTTTGTAACTCTTTTTCCGTTTCAATAGTCTGTTTTCCTTCGTGCATTCATGATCTTTCTTCGGCCGAACAAAACAGCATCAACCTTTTAACAATGGACTCGACAATAGAGCCCTTTGGGATGTCATTATGATCATATCGCTGTTATTGTTATGGTTATCACTCCTGCTGCTGTTGTCGTTGTCGAATTGTACGGGATTGCTGACCACAAGGATGCTGCTTGTGTTTTTGTGTTATCTTCTAAATTGTGTGGATATTGCTATTGCTATTATAACATTTGGTGTTTGTTTAGTTTGGATGTCGATGTCTCTTTCTTTTACGTCTTCTCTACCTTTCATCTTCCTCTTTTTCGTCTCCTTTTCTTTTATCTTGACCTATTTCTGTCACGTTGTCTTCGTTCTCTCTCATGATTTAATGTCATTCTCGTCATCTTATTTTTTATCTCTAGCAGCAAAAATTCTGCTTTGATTGCACTCATCTACAAAATTTACCTACAAGAAAGAAATCTGCATTCATTGTCTCAACCCATAAGATATACACTACACCCCTTCAAGTAGTGTTTTTTTTCTTTTTTTTTCTTTACTTAACGAACTCTAAAAGAGAGAACTGTAGTCCCCGTCATCGACTCAGTTCGCCGTGTTGGTACTGGGTATTTAGTTTCCCTTCCAGGGCGCAGCCGCTATTCCAGGGGGGCACTGGGGATTCTCGTGGTATTAAGAGTCCATGGGAAACATTAGAGGATTACGCTCCTAGGCTTCAGGATCCAGGGTTCAAGACCTCGGCGTTCCAGAGCTCCTTCCCTCTCTGGAGCGGCGGTGGAACGAGTGTGAAGACTGTGGAATGCTGATGTCTTTGGACTCGCATCGATGTTATTGCGTGTATGTGTGTGCGCGCGTTTATGCATGTTTGATAAAATGCGTTTCTTCACTCTCTCGTTTATTGGAATTTTGACCTTTAAAGCGTTTTCGAAAATCCTCTGAGCTGCAGGAAAAGTGTGTGTCGGCCAGCATAAGCCAGGTCATCGCAGGCCATTCCTCTCAGCAGGTTGAGGAGCCTCTTCGACGATCATGTTACGGGTCGTATTCGCGAGACTCAGTCGAGCCCAAAGGTGGGTGTCATGGAAACTGAGGACGCGTCGCTTCTCCGGCAAATTGTTCAGCTGACGGTGCTACGCCATGCTTTTTTTCCCTTCTCCTTTTCTTCTTCTCCCTCTTCCTTTTCTTCTTCTTCTTCTTCGCCTTACGGGAGAGGAAGTTCCCGGCAGGAGGCTGTCTCATAAGTGTCAGTCACAGGAGGCGTGTTTTCCCGGAGGAAATATTTCCAGGTGACACGTTGTCCTGGAGAGGAGCTGGGCGTTCGAGAGGAGAGGGACGGGCGGCCTCCTCGAAGGGACGTGCTCTCACGCAGGGAGAAGACAGGCGGGGCATCGGAGAAGGGACAGCAGCTAACTGGCGTCAGTTGAAGGACCCCAACCGAGGGACATCAACCAGTAGACATCAACCTCAACCGAGGAACATCTCTGGTGGACATCACCCGAGGGATATCAAGCAAGGAACATCAACCGAGGGACATCCACTAAGATACATCAACCGAGGGACATCAATCAATTAACACTAATCAAAGAATATTGAACAAGGGACGTGAAACTAGGAACATCAACCATGGGACTTCAACCAAGGGGCATCAACCATGGGCCACCAACCAAGAACCATCAAGCAATTAGCATCGACTAATTAACATCAACCAAGGGACATACTGGTAGCCGGTCCCGCCTTTGGGAAGAGCACTTTCTGAAGAATGGCCCTACGAAAGTCTCGAGGAAGAGCGAGCGGCGTCCGGAAGGGGAAAGTTTGCGATCGACGCCTGACTCACAAACCGTACCGAAGAAGAG
>BOPN01000704.1:349550-359550 GCA_017312705.2 Penaeus japonicus | reverse complement strand
GGGTTAAACAGTAATACTTTTTAAAGTCATTTGAACTACTCGTAATATTTTGTTAATGAGTAGTGGGGGAAGGGGTAGGGGGTATAGGGGAGGGTAAGGGGATTAGACGGAGGAGGGGACGGGTGTCAGGTGGAGAGGAGAAGGGAAGGAAAGGGAAGGGAGAGGGAAGGGGGAAGGTGTTAAGGGAGGGAATATAAAGTGAGAGCGAGGGGAGAGGAGAGGGAGTGAGGGGGAGAGGAGGAGGAGAAGGGAGTTTGAGAGAAAGGGGTGTGAGGGAAGGGAGTGAGGGAAGGAAGTGAGGGAAGGGAATATAGAGGATCATTTGGAAAGAGGAGAGGAGTTGGGGGGGAGGGGGGGGGGCATTTGGAAGGGGGAGTAAAAGGAGTAAGAGGAGAGGGGGGAGGGGAAAGAGGGAAAGTAGAAGGGAACGAGTCCTTTGAAAAGGGAATGGGGAGAAGGGGTTGGAGGAAAGGAGAAGGGAAGGGGCCAGATAGAAAAAAAACTACTTCGTCTGACACAAAAGAAAACGTTTTCATTTTTTTATATATCCAAAAATATCACATATATATATTTTTTCTCTTTTATCTCTGATTATGAGATATAAATTTTGGTTAATTTTGTTTGTGTGCGATACGAGACTTTTATCCTGTGTTACGAGCATCTTATGGCTGCGATGAAGACACAATCGGCTCTACTAAACGTCCGGAGTTTTTGTGAATTCGCTTTTCTTTCTTGTTTGTCGCGGATTTGGTTCTTGGATTGATAATAACGGAGATTCGGGACCTGGACTGTATATGTATGTATGTATTTGTGTGTATACATACATATATATATATATATATATATATATATATATATATATATATATATAGATAAATAGATAGATAGATAGATAGATAGATAGATATATAGATATATAGATATATAGATATATGCACACATATCTCTATCTATCTATCTGTCTATCTATCCATATATAATGGTGTGTGTGTGCAAGTGTTTGTGTGAGAGAGTGTGTATGTACTTGTATGAGTACGTATTCAAACACAGTCCATCAAATTCAGAAGAAGCGATATGCACAACAGCGTAACAACCCAGCAAGCAAAAACAAAACCGCCAGACCGCGGCGGTGACGGGACGGGAAGGGGGGGGGGGGGGCACACTCGCAGCATCACGGGTGCCGCGTTGTGGAAGTGAGGGCGTGTACACAGCATTGGGAGTGTACAGAGCACGCCCCAGCCCCGTCTCCTTCAATATGAAAGAGGTTTGTAAAGACTCGGCTGGCTGCGGCGGCCCGGCGTAGCGAGCTCGGCTGTTTGGTCAGGGTTGCTTTTTGTGTGCGCGTGTGTATGTGCGTATGTGTGTGTATGTGCCTATGTGTGTGTATGTGCGTATGTGTGTGTGTGTGTGTGTGTGTGTTTGTATATTGTGTATATGTGTATATATGTATTACTGTATAAATGTGTATATGTTTGTGACGATGAGAATGTGCCACTGTGTGAGTACTATAAGTGTATGGAAATTTGTTATACATCGACCTCTCTTGAAAAAAAGGACTAGCGGAAACATCACATATAAAGATATCAGTCTGTTAAACAAGACTAAAACCTGTTTATTGACTGTCTCTCATGGTTAAGAAGGTGAACTAAGAACATGAATAGCTATAAATATGAATTGTAATCTGTGATTCCAGCTTCTCTCTCTCACCACACAACAAGCGCGATGAAGGAGTATGTATATATATATATATATATATACACACATGCCCATTCACAGAACAACGCGCGGACAGTCACACGAAAAGCACAATTCGAAAGCACCTATTGGAGTCCACGCCCGCCAGACGCCGAAGCATCATAATCCCGAATCCTTAAGCGCGACATCTACATATCGGCGGGAGGGCGCGGGAGGCCACAGCCGCCACGACAAACTTTCCCGAACAAAGTGTCGGCGGAACCAATACGTTTGGCGCAGCCGGGGATCTCGGGCGCTTGTCTCGCGACCTCTCGACGCTCCTCTGATTGCTTCTCGGCTTCTCATTCTCCTCCAGATTTGCTCCCTCTTGATTAAAGCGCTCCCGAGTCGAGGCTTAGGCTTGGGGGAAGGAGTGGGATAGGGTGGGATGAGATGGAATGGGAGTGGGGTGGGATGGGATGGGAGTGGGGTGGGAGTGGGATGGGAGAGGGATGGATTGAAATGGGAGGGACAGGGATAGAAATAGAGGGAGGATTGGTTGGGTGGGCGGATAGGAAAGGAAGGGAGGATGGGAGGGATGATGAAGAAGGGAGGGAAGCAAGGGGGAGGAAGGGACGAAGAAGAGCATAGAGGATTGGGAGGGAAAAGAGGAAGCGAAGAAGGAAATGAGAGGGAGGAGATGGAAGGATGTAGATATGTGTGCTTGTGTGTGTATATGTGTTTGTGTGTGTATGTGTGTGTTTGTGTGTGTGTGTGTGTGTGTGTGTGTGTATGTGTTTGTTTGTGTGTGTGTTAGTGTGTGTGTGTGTGTGTGTGTGTGCGTGTGTGTGTGTGTGTCAGTGTGTGTGTGTGTGGTGTCTCTCTCCCTTTCTCTAACGATCTCTTTGTCACTCTCTTCTCCTTCTGCCATTTTCATCATTCGCAAAGGCAGAAAGTCGAATGCATTATGATATTTTTTCCCCATTGCTGATTTATATCCTAAGGTCGTGACGTTGGATCTGAGAATGAAAAAAAAAAAAATACTTGCGTGTGTGTCTATGTGTATGTGTGTGTGTACGTGTGTGTGTGTATGTAAGTTTATGTATGTATTCGTGCGTTTTAGATATGTAGATCAAGATTTGCATGTATATCCGTGTGCGTTGTGGCTTAGTAATAGTGAAAGAGTACACACACGGGCGTGAGCATGCGATCATGTAAACGTTCATGTCAAAGTGTATACTCTGGCTAAATTTATGACGTCCAGTTATTTCCAGACTTTTTTTTTCTGAGTTATAACCTCTATATCATTGAGCGCGAAATGGAGAGCAAGAATGAATTCAACGTTTGCCACGCACAAGTCTCTCCCCCTTCCCCCTCCCCCCCCCCACACTCACTTCTCCTCCTCCTCTACCTCCTCCTCCACCTCCTCTACCTCCTTCTCTTCCACTCCTTCGTTCTTCTTGACCCTTTTCCAATCTTCGTTCTCATTTTCCTTCTCCTTCTCTTTCTCGTTCTCCACCTCTTCCTCCTCCTCCTCCTCCTCCACTTCTTCTTCCTCCTCCTCCTCCTCAAACCCCTCCTCCTTCTCATCTACCTTCTCTTAATTACAACTACCTTCCCCCCACACCCTCTATATATATATATATATATATATATATATATATATATATATATATATATATAAGCCTTTTTTTCTTTTTACAGAAAATGTATATCCCTTTGCCCTTCCTACCTACCACATAACAGAGTGTCAGGTGTTGAAAAAGAGAGAGAGAGAGAACTAGAGTGAGAAAGAGAAAGAGAAAGAAAGAGAGAGAGAGAGAGAGAGAGGGAGAGAGAGAGAGAGAGAGAGAAAGAGAAAGAGAAAGAGAGAGAGAGAGAGAGAGAGAGAGAGAGAGAGAGAGAGAGAGAGAGAGAGAGAGAGAGAGAGAGAGAGAGAGAGAGAGAGAGAGAGAGAGAGAGAGAGAGAGAAAGCAAATAATTTATATAAATAGAAGGTGACTTACTTCTAAACAGACGATTATAAAAACAGACGAATACAGGATAGCTATACAAACATGATAAACAGAACAATAAAAGAGACAAGAAACAGAGAACGAAAAAAAACAAAAAACGATAACAAGGAAACAGAGCGAGGACATAAAAACAAAAAACAAAAAAACATACAAATGAATATTTCTTCCTCACACGTCGAGCGTTACACCCCCGCCCCCATCCCCCCCTCCACCGAACACCACACACACCTACAAGAACAAGAATGTAAACACATCTCTTGTTTATTTTCTGGGTTGTATTGACGTTATGTCCTGTTATTGGAGAGGGAGAACTGAGGCTGGGGAGGAGGGAGGGAGGGAGGGGCCGCAAGCAGGGGAAGAGGAGGAGGAGGAGGGAGGGAGGGGGCCGCAGGCAGGGGTAGAGGAGGAGTAGAGAGGGAGGGAGAAGCAGCAGGTAGGGGAAGAGGAGGAAGAGGGAGGTGGCAGCAGGCAGGGGAAGAGGAGGAGGAGGAGGGAGGGAGGGAGAAGCAGCAGGCAGGGGAAGAGGAGGAGGAGGAGGGAGGGAGGGAGAAGCAGCAGGCAGGGGAAGAGGAGGAGGAGGAGGGAGGGAGGGGACAGCAGGCAAAGGAAGAGAAAGAGGAGGGAGGGAGGGAGAAGGCAGCAGGCAGGAGAAGAGGAGGAGGAGGAGGGAGGGAGGGAGAAGCAGCAGGCAGGGGGAAGAGGAAGAAGGAGGAGGGGAGGGAGAGAGAAGCAGCAGGCAGGGGAAGAGGGGAGGAGGGAGGGAGGGAGGGAGAAGGGGAGAAGCAGCAGGCAGGGGGAAGAGGAAGAGGAGGGAGGGAGGGGAGAGGGCAGCAGGCAGGAGAAGAGGAGGAGGAGGAGGGAGGGGGCAGCAGGTAGGGGAAGAGGAGGAGAAGGGAGGGAGAAGCATCAGACAGGGGGATAGGAGGAGGAGGGAGTAAGAGGGCAGCAGGCAGGGGAAGAGGAGGAAGAGGAGGGAGGGAGGGGAAGCAGACAGAGGAGGACGAGGAGGGGGGGGGGAGTATAGACCTATTGAACGAAAACGGTGTGTGAGGAGAGCAAGGGGAGAATAACGCAAGTAACAGATGGACAGGGTGTTTCTTTGTTTATATATATATATATATATATATATATATATATATATATATATATATATATATATACACACATGTATATGCTTATACCCCCCCCACACACACACACCCCTACACACACACACACACACACACACACACACATATATATATATATATATATATATATATATATATATATATATATATATATATATATATCGAAATTGAAACAGTAACCTATACAACTATACTCATTATTGAAACTAAACTCAATAATCCTGGCAACTGAACCAGCGACCCCGGATTTAAGCCTTAGAGCCCTTAACACTGACAGAGTGTCCAAGACTGTCCTATTCATAATGACTTGAGTTTCTGTCTCGTTATAACTCTGTTGCTCAAGAACTCCTACAAGTTCTTGGGAGCATTTGACATTAATCAGCATGGTTTGCGGCCTTGGTTAATGCTCTGGTTTAAGGGACTATGCTAGGTTTTAATTTGTAGTCTCAGTGTTAAATATCAAAAGCAATTTTTCGTTGCACATTCATGCGCGAGTACATACATGCACGCATGAAAGAAGAAGTAAAACAAAAGGATATGAGACTTTACTTAAACAACAGGAAATCAATTACTCTTTTCATGACATTATTACCTTGCGTCTCACTAATTCTTCAATCTCAACACATCATCAGAAACATTTTTCCATTTTATACTCCGCCTTCCCGCCATGTTGAGTCCCAATAATTAACACTTTCACCCCCGTAATGAAATTTTCCTCAACCTTAGCCTTTTCCAACACTTTCATTCCCGATAATTATTTTCTCTCAGATATTTTTTTTTCGTGTTCATTCAAAATCTTCCCAGCAGTATTACTCGTTTCTTTCCATATTTGTCTTTTCTTTCCTTCAGGTAAGGGGGAAGGGGGCATGCAACCTTCACACGTGAAAGCTTCCTATAAGTATTACCCGTTTCTTTTCCATAACTTCAAGTGGGGGGTTGGCAGCCTTCCTTTTGACCCCACACCTCTGGCAGCATCCATTTCTTTCCATTAACTCTCTTTCATTTCTTTCCTTCAGGTGAGGGGCATGCAGGCTGATGGTCCTGGTGGACGGTGGGGCGGTCAGGGATCAGCTGGTGGTCGTGGCCCGCTCAAATATGCTCTGCTGCGGAGGACGGAAGGTAGGTCTTCGTGTCTTTATGTAAAATAAATTTCTATTTATTTATACTTCTTTTTTAAAGACTTAGAAATGTCATTGGATTTTATATTTTTAATTTATTTGCGTGTGTTTGTCTGTTGTCCTTGTTGTTCTTGTACTTCCTTGGCCGTTTAATTCCTTGTGGTTGTGTTTTTTTTTCTTTCATTTTGCGCTGTTGTTTTCCTTGTTTACCATAATGTACATAACATTTTGCTAAATCGGGTGAACGAAGTTTGATAAAAATCGAGAGACTCAGATAAATAAAAAAAACAAAACAAATAAAACTACATTGATAACTAATAACATAACAATTCCTCCGATAACATTGTAAATTATATCATAATTATGAGTTTGAATAATTGAAATCAATGTCATTAATTTCAATTAAGGCATGCAAAGAAATTATAATTACGACAATAATGTTCGTATGAATGATGTTGATAATAAAAACGATAATAAAGATAATTTTGATAAAATATATGACTAATAGTAGTAGTAGTAGTAGTAATAGTAATGATAATAACAATGATAACAACAACAGTAACAATAATAATGATAATGACATTGATAATAATGATAAAGATAATAATGAAATAATAAAAACACTACTACTACTATTGATGATGATATTGATGATAATAATAATACTAACAAAAACAAAAATAATATAGTAATCATAATAAAGTTATTGATAATGATAATAATAAGAATGGCAATAGTAGTAGTAGAAGTAGTATTAGTAATGATAATAGAAATGACAATAAAAATGATAATAAAATCATAATAAAAATTATAAAAATAATAGCAATGATGACAACAATATTAATAATTATAACAAAAATAAATGTAATGACAATGTTAGTAACGATAATAATCATAATGATAGTAATAATATTGATGATGATTTTACAACTGCTAACAACAATAACGAGAAAAAATACATTCATACAAGGAATGGTACTAAAACTACAGAAGCATCTGCTACTAAGGATCGTGACGATTTAAAAAAAACAATGATAACCATAACATTGACATTAACACACACACACTTAGAGATAAAAAAAGAAAAAAAAGAAAGGAAGATATGATATGAGAGAGATAGAGAGAGATAGAGAGATGGATATATATAGATTGTGAAAGAGAAAGAGAGAGAAAGAGAGAGAAAGAGAGAGAAAGAGAGAGAGAGAGAGAGAGAGAGAGAGAGAGAGAGAGAGAGAGAGAGAGAGAGAGAGAGAGAAAGATCACAAAAGCCAAGCACAAAATAACTGAGAGAAAAAAGAGAAAGAAAAAAAAGAATGTAAAAACACAAAAAGCGAGACGAGACATAGAAGGAATTAAAAAAACGAAAAGAAAAGAAAAGAAAAAGAGAAACAAAAACGCACAACAGCGGCCTTCCCCCAAAGTTCCCGTAGAAGAATGCCCCCTTTGCCTTCCCTCTCCTCCTCCAGCATTCCACTCACAAAGCACAGCAGTTCGTGCATGGCGTGTCCCTTCCCTCTACGGACAACTGCCACGGCGCTCCACGCTGCCCTCTGGCCTCGCTGCCTCCCCGCCTGCGCCTCCAGAGGGCCTCCTGTCGATGTTGCTGTTTCTCCGGGTATTTTTCTTCCCTTTCCTCTCTTTTCTTCTCTTGCCTCTCGTGGTATTTCTTTGCGTTTATGTCTTTTTTCCCCCTGTTTGGTTGTGTTGTGTTTCTGTCTCTTTTACTGCCCTTTCTTTTCTTTGTTGTTGTTGGTTCTTTCTTTCTCTTCATTCGTTTGTTTATTCATGTGTTTCCTGTTTCTATGAAAATTATCGTGATGTCGAATTGATGTCATTTTGTCGTTTTATAATTGTGTTTTTCTTTCGTATTCTTTGCCTATCTTTATCCTTTCTCTTTCACCTGCCACTCCCCCCCACTTTTTTGTGAAACACTTCTTTTCTTTTTTTATCGTTGCGCTGATGGGATGTCCGAAAAATGTCTTAGCACCTTCAGGGTTTATAATCTTAAAACATTTATCTCGTACTCCGAGTCCTACGCGATATATTCAGGATTTTACGGGTTACATTACAGCGTTAGTGGATGGCAGTAATGGTTACATAATGGTGAATTATATAGTAATAGCAGTGGATTACACAGTGGTAATGATGGGTTAAGAATGCTGATCTCGGGATTTTTTTTTTTCGCTTGGGGTTTGTTGGAGTTCTTTCCGTCTGTATCCATCTTTGTATTATTCTCTTTCCTCTTTTGTTTCCTTAGGCGTACATCGTTATTACGTCTGGTAACTCAGATAGTTTTTGCTAATTGTATAGCATTCCATTCACAGAGAAAAAAATCTATATAAAATTTCTCAACCTCTTTTCCCTTTTCTATCTTTCTTTTCCCTTTGCCTATTCCTCTATACCCTTCTGTTTCCTTCGCGGGGATTACTCTCAAACGTTGTGAATGTGCTGGCGAAGGTCACATCTCCGGTTTGTTTACGTTCGTAGAAGTCCCGGATATGAACGCGGATTCACGGATTCATCTTGAGAGGAAATACCTCATATGAATTTTATTTTTTTCCCTATCATATTTCTTGTCCCGGAGAGGTTTATAAATGCCTTATAATTTGCGTCGGATGCCCGACTCTTTATTTCTGTGATAAGTCGATAGATATCAGGACGGGAGGAAGACATGAAGTGGGAGAGGGAGAGGGAGAGGGAGCTAGAGAGCGAATAAGAGAGATGGAGATGGACGTAGAGAGGGTGAAGGATAGGGTAAAGATATATCTTCTTCCTCACCTTCTGTCTGCTTCCGTAAGCGGTCGTCACAGCGGATCCTCGGTCTCCATCTCACCCTTTGCCGCACCACACCAACCACCTGCAAGGCCTCCGCACCATATCCATTAACCTCCGCCAGGGCCTTCATCTTCTCCTGCCTGGCCACCCTATCCTAAGCATCCGTCTCCCAACACACCAAGCTTGATGTCTCTGCACACGACTAAACTATCTCACTTTCGAATGTCTCGCTTCGTATCCGAACCGCCCTACCTGCGCTGTCCCTCTGAGTCACTCTTTCCTGATCCTGTTCATCCTTAGCTCTGCGATCTCCAGCTCCACATCCTACCCTTTTGTCAGCGCCTCCGCCTCCATCCCAAAAAGCAAAGCCGGTCTCACTGCCGTCAGGTAAACTTTCTCTTTCTCTCTTGCAGATACCCGTCTATCATAAATCCCTCCACCACGGCATCCATCCACTCCAAGCTGGCTGCTGTCTCTTCTTCGCCGTTTAATTAATCTGAATCTATTCAAATTTATTTAAACCTGCCCACTTTCACCATTTCTCCTCCTTGCAAATATACCATTCCGCTGCCCACACTTTCACTCACACAAACGCCCTCAATCTTGTGCCTACTGACTTTCATATTTATTTATTTATTTCCCATGCGTATCTTTCCCACTCTAGGCTCACATCAACCCGTTCCCTACAAATGCCAATGTCATCCGCGACCTCATAGTCCATAGAGACCCCCATTTGGTCTCGTCCGTCAACCTACCCATTAACATTCCAAACAAGTAAAGGCTTCGAGCCGATCCTTGGTGTAATTCCACCTCCAGCTGAACTCCGTTCTTCATTCATTCTTCATAGCTTTTTTGTCGCATAATCTCTATATTTATCCTTATTCACCCTCAGCCACTTCTAATTTCCTCATGCAGTGCAACATCCCCACTCCTGGCATCCGTGATATGCTCTTATCTAAATCCAGAATCCCACGATGCAGTTCCTTCCGCCTCTTCTACATACTTCGGCATTAACCTTCTCCGTGTAAACCGCACTGTTGTTCACCGAGCGTTGCCTCTCCTGTCAGCCTGAATCCCATTAATTTTCCCTATTACTTCATGCCGTGACTGATTTATGCTTTTTTAGTTACTGCAGCTCCACACTCATTCTCAAAAATCGGTACCAGTACACCTCTTCAGTCCTCAGGCAGTCTCTCACTTTCCAACAGTTTGTTAAACAATCCTACCAATATATTCACTGCCATCTCTCCTGAACATCTCCATGCCTCTCCTGGTGTGCCATCTGTGG
>BOPN01000704.1:337050-342050 GCA_017312705.2 Penaeus japonicus | reverse complement strand
GGGGCTGCCTTCTACCTTCCCCCAAACTCCGCCAATGTTTAGGGGGCGCATAGCCTACAAAATCGTAACGTAATATGTTCTGGGAGAACAAAGATCAAATACATGGACTTTGTACTAATTGAGATAGAATCTTACCTCAAGGCTTTACTCTGGCTGGGCCAGGTTGGGGGGTGCTGATTTCAGTTGGCAGTAAAAAAGTGATTTCGTCATAATATCAAGCCTGCATTATATGGACTCGCTAGCTATAAGGCAAGTGATTTGAAATTTAAACGCCAACGTCTATCGGCAAGTGTTTATCTATTATAAGGCGAATTGGCTCTAATAGACCAATCGCCACACCACATTCGAATACGAATGTAACTGATTCCTTTAGTATTCTTTGCATACTTTTTTCCTCTACAAGAGCGTGCGACTTTTGCGTCGTTTTCTCGTGGAACAAGAAGGAAAGGAATGATGGAGCTCATGGAATTTATGTCTTGCTACTTCTATAACGTCATCATTATCGATTTACAGCGGAAATGACACAGAATCAATGTTTCTTTGGGTATCGTGTTCTCTTACTTGCCAATATAATATTCCAGTAATACCGAGGCTAGCATTTAAGAAAACATAAGTTACATACTAAAATTAAGTAAGGGTATAACATTAAACCCATGAAATAAATCAAAAGAAAAAAAGAAAAGAAAAGAAAAGAAAAATCACATTTAACATAATATCATCAGCGACTACATTAGGTTTCCTTTCTATAGTTTACCCTTCAACAATTAAAGAAAACTATTTCTTTTTTAAAATGCAAACTAAAGTATTCAAAGAAGTACGCTACCTCACTGATCTTATATTTGAATGCAATCTTTCGTCAGATAGAGAAGATGGGATGGATAACCGAATTTACCGAGAATCACTTTATTATCCCGAAATCTTATAGATTATTAATCCACATATTCAATCTCTTAAATCTTTGCTATCACTACAATAGTATAACGTAATTTATCCGAAATGTTTATTCTCTCTGTGTTCATCTAAGCCAAATTTGATAAATCTGTTTCAAATGATGCTTCACAGAGTCGAATGTAGAGGAAAATTAAAAGGATAGGTTAGCACTGAAAGAAACATTATCAGGGCATTGACAAAAAAGAGGGAATTCGATTTTTAATTTTGTTACATTAAATTCCGTCACTTATCTTTTTCTTTCTCACTTTTTTTTTCTCTTTTTGTGTGACTTCCACTGTGTGTCTGTTTGTCTCTCTCTTTCTCTATCCATCTTTTCTCTCGCTCTCTCTCTCTTCTTCTCTCTCTATTCTCTGTCTTCCTCTCTTTCTTTCGCTTTCCCTTCTCCCCTCTTCCTCTTTCTTATTCCTTTGTATACTGTAATTGCTCTTTTGAAATTTCACATATCTCAATACCAATAGCTTTGTAAATGATATATATGTAACCGATTAAAAAACAGGACTTCTATTTATGGCAATTTCTGAAACAATTTATTGTATCTTGCCCGATTATTGGCAAGGTTTTATTAGTTTCCATTAAAGTGTTTTTTCTTCGGTAAACCTAATATGAAATCATTATATTGATAATGATTTCCTATAAGACTATAAGTATATTCTTTAAAAGTGGAAAGGGATTTGAAGAAAATCTTTAAGATTAGAAAGATGAAAAATAAGAATAAAAAGAGAAAGAATATGAATTGAAAGTCAGAACGTAAATCCTTGTCTTGCTTGTGCCATTTATGTTATTTTGCAAATAATGACTGTGTAAAACAGGTGGTAGCGCAGCATATCTACATGTAAGATAACCCCTACCAAAACTTCGCATTCGTTTTCTATGAATCAGCTGTACGTGCTATCTGCTTCAAAGAAAACGAAAATATTAGAGGGTACACTTTTATAATTTTTTAAACGGTATCAGTGCTTTAGTAGTTAAGTTTATTATATTAATATTCGTAAAATAATAAACATAACATAATAGAGGGTAGATATACAATATTCTTAAACTGTATCAGTGTCTCAATAAATAGGTTTCTTACTGTAGATGAGACTCTGACACAGATTGAGAAAATTGTATAAGTCTACCCTCTCTTCTGTTCGTCCTCTTTGAGATAGCTAGCACGTAGAGCGTATTTATAGAAAACGAATAGCAGTATTGATAAGGGTAACAAGTACATATTTCTACAGAGCATATTCAGCATAGTCATTTATTCTCATACGCAACCATTTAAATTGGACTCTGGTAAAGATATTCAAGATACAAGATTTATCAGTAACAAAATATTTAACAACAAAGATTAATCAAAATAAAAAAATACCGTAAAGATATGGACGTGTGTTCTATGGAATATCAGCAAAGGCATACCCATGTATAACCTTCTCTTTTAAATTATATTAATTGTTGAGATTTTGAAAATCCATCGAGACATTTCTGTTATTAGGATAATGCAATTTAAGACAAAACACCATCTTAGATGCCGAGAAATCATCACAGTGTAGCGGTCAGGACAATGTGGGCGATTAACATAAGCTATTCTGGTTGATATAAATGACTCATAGATATTCAATTGGTAGCCTGACATAATATTGCTCTTTGATAGAATAAAATATTCTTGATTCATCTAAATCAACTTCTCCGTCACAACAATGACTTCGAAATATATATTTCATCACCGGGATATATCATCTTAGATTCTGTTTAAAGCTAGATAACCATACTTGGGTAGAACACCGCTCGTACGACGGTGGATATTTCTGGACCTTCTTCCTTCATTTCCTCTTCAGTGCGCTATTAATATCATTAAGTGTGTCGTTTACGATATTATAACCAGAAGCTAATTACCATTCTTATAGTTCAGGACGATAATGACTGAACGTGGCATCCGTAACTGCAAAAGTCCATCGTCTGCAAAGACTGCCTTTGAAAAGCTCATTTGCTGAAGAGAAAGGGCTGCCATTAACCTCCTCAATGTTGTTAATAGACATATGCATGCACACACACACGCACACGCACACACACATACAGGCACACACACACACACACAAACACACACACACACACACACACACCCGCACGGACGCACGCACGCACACACATACATACACACACACACACATACACACAAACAAACACGTGCACACAGAAAGAGAGAGAGAGAGAGAGAGAGAGAGAGAGAGAGAGAGAGAGAGAGAAAGAGTGGGAGAGAGAGGGAGAGATAGATAGATATAGATAGATAGATAGAGAGAGAGAGAGAGAGAGAGAGGGAAGAGAGGAGGGGAAAGGGACTTATGCATATAAAATTGGGAGAGGCTGAAGTTTCTTTCTATCCCAACTCAAGCATGCTTAAATCTCTAGTTTTTTACTTTGTAGAATCCATTTAGGCGTACTTGCCTCGAACAAAGGAATGGACTACACTGTTTAAGTATAAGTTCTGTTGATTTCACAGAATGTCTTAAGAAGTAGAATCGATCCAGACAATAATATGTATATATATATATATATATATATATATATATATATATATATATATATACATATATATATATATATACATACATATATATGTATATATATATATATATATATATATATATATATATATATATATATATATATATATATATATATATATATATATACATATACACACACATATATATATATGTATATATATATATATATATATATATATATATATATATATATATATATATATATATGTATATATATATACACACACACACATACATATATATGTATATATATATATATATATATATATATATATATATATATATATATATATATATATATATATAAAGAACAACAATAATGCAATTGATTGATAGTGGTAGTAATAATGACATTAGAGATATCAATAGGATTAGTGATAATGATATTGATGATGAGGATGATTATGAAAATAATGAAAATGACACTGATAAAGATGATGATAATAAGAATGACGATAATGATTATTAGGATAAAGATAAAGAAGCAGAAATAATGAATTTAGTAGTAACAATGATAGTAATGATAATAATAACAATAGTGAAAATAATGATATCGATAATAATTATAAGAATAAAGATTGTAAAAAATAAACGCAATAAGGATGATTATAAGAGCACAATTAATGATAATGATGATAACAATAACAATGATACTAATACTGATAATGATGGTAATAAGTATAATGAAAACGAATATGATAATAACAATAATAATAATAATGACAATAATAATATGAATGATAATAATCATAATACTAATGATATTAATGACATTCTTGATAATGATGATGCTAATGACGTTAATAATGCTAGTTATAATATTAATACTAGCAATAATACTAATAATGATAATCAAATTAATAACCATAATGATAATGATACTAAGGATAACAATGGCAATAGTAATACCATTGATAATACTAAGGATAGTAATACTAACAATAATAGTAGTGATGATAATGATGGCATTAATTATAACAACTACAATAACAAATGAGTCAATAGATAAACAAATACGTAATAATGCATATACAACTTTGAAAGACTAATTTCTCTTTGATACATCTGCAAAAGAGACACATTCCAATCCCTGTAGTAAAGCCTGTCTATCACTTTAATTTGATTTAAGATGTCTGTATAATTATCAGCGTTAGCCACTTGAGACAATATATATAAGATCTTGTTTGCTAGTGGCGAGAACAATAGACCTCGATCAGATTACCAAACTTAATGTTCCTTAATCACGTCATATCGACTATTTATCGTCCACAGTTTAGAGCTAAGCTTATATATATATATATATATATATATATATATATATATATATATATATATATATATATATATATTTAATCGTCAAGCTCGTGCAATCGATTCATGTGAATATTAAGCCGAATTCCAATTCGAAATTACTTGTATTACTTGTATTATGGTCTGTTGGCCTTGGTTTGAATTGTGAGTGTAGAATATTTCATATTGATCAAGATACTAAACACTGCAATA
>BOPN01000704.1:324550-327050 GCA_017312705.2 Penaeus japonicus | reverse complement strand
TAATGATTATAATAGTTATTATTTTCATTATTATTGTTACCATAAGCACCATCATCTATGTTACAATCATTACCATTATCATTATTGATACTCTTATCATCATCTTTATCATTATTTCTGTTACCAATATTTTGATATTCTTATCATCACCAGTGAATATTTTCATGATTATCATTATCCTTATTAGGAATATTTTCTTTTTTATATTTATGATGATTATGAAGATAATTATTACAATTAATGTTTTGATTTTTAACACTATCATCACTACTACTACTGTTAACACTTTTTTATTCATTGTTATTATTATTGTCAGTATCTGTTTTATTATTGACATATTTGTTATCTTTGTTATCATCCCAATTGCTATCATTGTTATCTTATGTTATCATTATCATGATTGTTATTTCTATCACTCATTGTTATTCTAATTTTCGTCATTGCTGTTGTTATTGCTTCTATTTTTGTTATAATTATGGTTATCATTATCATGATGATCAATATCATTGGCATTATCCTTACTATCGTAAATGTTTTTACTAATACTATAATCATTATCATTATCATTGTTGTCACACACACACACACACACACACACACACACACACACACACACACACACACACACACACACACACACACACACACACACACACACATATATATATATATATATATATATATATATATATATATATATATATATATATATATACACATAGATGTGTTTATCAATTCATCAATATTATTATGATTGTTATCATTGCTATTATTATCATCATCAATCATTTTCATTATTGCTATAATTGTTATTTTCGCCAGTTTTATCATTGCTATCATTATCATTATCAAATATTGTTTATTATCATCATCATTATCGCTATCATAATCATAATGATTGTCCGTCTTATTGCTATTAATGTTCTTGTTACTGATAGTATTATTATCATTATCATCATAATTATCATTACTGTCATCATCATTGTCATTACTGCCATTATCGGTATTATATTATCATTGTTTTACAATTGTTATCATTATTATCACCATTATTATTGCCATTATTGATATTGTTATTATCATCATCATATTTACTATTAATGTAATGATAATCATTTTCAACATTCTTGTTATCATTATTACTGTGGTTATCGTCAAAAGTCGCAGAATTATTAACACTCACCATTAATACATTGCTAAAGTGCTTTATTTCCTTAAACGGAATCAGTTCTAGCACCCTGGCACCGTGGCACTCCAGAGCGCAGTGCCATGGGAGGGAGACCGAACTCCACTGTAGATTTTTCGTCGGATGTGAATCTAGTGTGAGACGGAAATTGTTATGGTGGTTGTGTTTATTTGTTTTATTTTTATTTCTGTGTTGTATGCTATTGCTTGTTGTGAAAGATGAAGTCGTAGTGTAAGTTTTTATGCTTAAAAGGGGGGGGGGGGAATCGGAGGAGTAAGATGTACAGAGGGGAGGGGAGAAGGGGAGGAGAGAGAGGGGTATTGACTTAATTTTTTTTGTTTTGTTTTATAAAGCTGGGGATGATTTGTCCTCCTTTTCATTCGCTTTTTTTCTAATACTTGAAATTTCTCTTTTATGCCTTCTATGTGCTCTGCTCTGCCCAATTCTTAAAATTGTTCAATCTATCATATTTATCAGTACAATCAATCTCTCTGTTCTACTTTTGCTTTGATATGTTGATGTTCGGACGGTTATCTACTTGCAGTATGCAGTAATTACCATTTATCATGACTTCATTCATCTATTTGCTAATTTCTCCGATCTCCTCACAAGCCTCCAACTATCATGAATATATTAGCGTCATTGTACATCTGGCATTCATCATGATCAAAGCGGGAGAGACTGATGCTTTGGATATCGTTGCGCCCTTTGAAACTCTTGTTCTTCGGAGAACAATTAAATGTAGGATGTCTGTAGTGAGATGATGATAAGGAGGAGATTAGAATAATGTGTATGATGATATATTCGAAATTATTATTTTTCATATTATAATGGAAAATTACTACAGCAGCTGAGTAAAATCATAAAAGCAAAACAAAACAAAACAAAAGGACTGCAATGATTGGTTAATATAGATCCTTCATTTTTATTGGTTGATGTAAAGCTCTCATTCTGATTGGCTGATGTAAATCGTCGGTTCTGATTGGCCAAGGAATCTGATTAGGTATCGGGTGTTCCGGGGGGTGGGGGTGGGGGGCTCAGAGGAGGAGGGAGAAGGGGAAACCGAAGCCATGTAAGATTCGGTCATAATGATGCCTCTACTGAAATTCAGAGCACATTTTTTCTCGAATAAAGAACTAGATATAATAACATAACTTTAAATGATGATGAGATAGCCTCCCTTCCTAAAATAAATAGATAGATAAATGAATAAACAATCCTTATTGTCTTGTTCATATTCGCAGAACGTGCCAGTCACGTGCGCAAAAATACCTTGCAAAGTATGACGTCACCGGATTAGTAACTTTTTTGGGG
>BOPN01000704.1:301795-304295 GCA_017312705.2 Penaeus japonicus | reverse complement strand
TTCGTAACAGCATTTTATCAAGAATATCATAAATTTGAGGCTTAAGCGCAATAAGATTTTTTTTTCTCTCTCTCTCACCCCGATGTAATCTTCTCTCTCTCGGAAAGCAAATTGTCGAGTATAATTTTTCTTCTCTTGCTACGTCTCACATTTCTCTCTCTCTCATTCATACACACCGACACACACCGACACACACCAACACACTCACACACATACACGCGCGCACACACACATAAATATCTCGAGCGCATCCCGACTTCATATTCCATGAACTTTACATCAAAGGTTTTCATTACCTTTAGAATATTCATGGCAGTTCAAAGGTATTTAGTCTCTGAGACTTAATCAAATACCAGTCTTCGATTATAAAAAGATACATATTTACAAACTTGAAGACTTTTTAAGGAAGGAAGAATCTAGTTCCTTCCGTTAATAAGCTGAGAAAGGGCGCGAGTTTACTTATTGCTTTGTCGCTGCGTTAAAGTTTGCCGACTGAGACACGAAACTGAGACGCGAGAGTTTTTTGTTTTGTTTTCCTTAATTCTCTTGATTCTTTTGGTTTTGCTTTTCTTCCTCTGTCTTTTGTTTCGTTCTTTGTTTTTCTTATGTTTCTTGTTCTGGTCTGTTGCTTCTGATTATGTTTACTTTTTTTTTTTTTTTTTTTTTTTTTATGTTTAATATCCATTTCCCCCTCTTTTTTGCCTTTGCGTTTCACTATTCAATCTTCCTTTCTCTGTCTCTATCTCCTTTTTTTTTAAATTTCTATCTGTTTCTCACTTCACTTTGCCCCCTCTCTCTATGTCTCTATCTCTCCCTCTGTCAATCAACTTACAAATTATCATTAACTCAAAAACTCCTCGTGATTCCCCCCCCCCCCCATGAATTCGCTATCATCTCGCCCTCCCCATTCCCACTCCTTTATCGGAATTCCCCCAATTCAAGCCTTCCCTCATTAATCTCTCTTCCCGAGAGCAACCGTGAGACGAGGCAAGCGAAAAGGTCAAGATATCAAGAGCTTCATCGACCTTCAAGGATCGTGATTTTTGGACTTAATGAAGCTTTGAACAATCTGTATCTCGTGTTGGGAGCTTTTCTCGCTTTCTCGTTCTTTTTTTCGGATGTTTGGTTGTATGCCATGTCTTGGTTTCGCTTCTTGTTTTATTATTTCTTATTTTTCATTTGTTTATATTTGTTTATGTTGTTGTCTATTTTGTTATCTTTTATACTAAGTGTTTATATTTTTTTTCTTTCATTCTTTCTTTTATTTATTTTTTTTCTCGTGGAGAGGCGAAGAGGAGGAGGGAAGGGAAAAGAAGGTGGGGACGGGTAGAGGAGGGGATGGGGGAAGAGGGGAGGGAGGAGGAGTGTAACCCACCACTGGGAGCAGTAGTTGTTATAACCCGCTTGCAGTTGTAAACCACTCGATGCCCTGGTTGTGATCCGGTGGATAAGAAGGACACATAAAACAGATCAAGGCAGATCAGGTCAGACAGACTGCCAACAATATACACTGAATCAAGTAGAAAAATAAAATCAATGTCATAGGTCACATGGTACACAATACCAATGCCTTACAAGGAGGTGAAAGAGGAGGCGGGGTAGAGACTGTTCGTAGTAAAGAAGGGAGGAAAGGCGAGAGGGAAGAGGAAAAGGAAAGGCGAAGGAGGCGCAAGAGGTTAAGGGTAGGAAGAATAGTAAGAGAAAGGGAAGAAGGAGGAAGAGTGGAAGAAGAATGTGGTGGGGACAAGAAGAGGAGGAGGAGAAGGAAGAGGAGGAGAAGGAGGAAAAAGAGGAGAAGGAAGAGGAGAAGGAGGAGGAGAAGGAGGAGGAGAAGGATGAGGAGGAGGAGGAGAAGGAAGTGGAGAAGGAGGAGGAGGAAAAAGAGGAGTAGGAGGAAGAGAAGGAAGAGGAGGAGGAGGAAGAGGAGGAGGAGGAGGAAAAAGAAGAATAGGAGGATGAGAAGGAAGAGGAGGAGGAAGAGGAGAAGGAAGAGGAGAAGGAAGAGGAGGAGGGAGAACCGGAAGAGAAGGGAGTGGCCGGGGGTGAAGCCCTTCATTACGAGCAAGACGATGTTGCAGCAGCAACCACCTTGCATTCTGTCTGCAACAATATTACATCATAACACTTCGTCCATGTAAAACAACGCCTTGCTTTTGTTGTTCTTTTTTTACGCGTGAACTTTCTCTGACTGTCAAAGTTCTTCTAACTTTCTGTGTTCTCTCCTAATTCAGCTGCATCAAAGTTGAGGCTTTATTTAACTCGGTGAGAAGCACTCATTGGATCCTATTAATTTCAAGTCAACGTGTCTCTTCAGGATCTGTCTGTTTGTTTTCTATTTTATGCACACGAATATACACATATTACATCATCATTATCATCATCATCATCATCATTATCATTACTCTTATCATCATCACAATTATAATTATCATCATCAGTAACATGATTATCATTAGCATTGTTGTTGTTATTCTTATTATCCTTTTCATTAATGCTATTA
>BOPN01000704.1:291795-296795 GCA_017312705.2 Penaeus japonicus | reverse complement strand
TAAGGAGAGAATGTATACATCCATGGTAAACAAACCTGTCAGTATCTCTGTTGCTCTGCTTTCTGTTCCGTGGTACAGTCTTCACGGGATAATGTCTATCTGGGACAAAGCTGTCGACAGCCAATGTAATAATGATTAGTCTCTTCAAACACCCTGTTTACCCACCTTCTCGTCACCATCTTGCTTTTGATCCGCACTCAACCATTTCACCCTCCCACCTCCCCCAGCCCCCAGCATTATCTCCTTCACTATCATCATCATCGGCAGCACCATCACCTTCAGAGGGCGCTGCTGCGGACTGCCGCTTGCTAAGTAATGCCCCACAAACTCAGTTAAATCAATAAACTCAACACGCAACATCGGCCGAGAGAAGTTCCCACTCGCTCTCCTGACCTTGTTTGCTCCTCGTCACTCCTTCTCTTCGCTAAGCGCGGGAGGAGTTTGTGTATCCTTCGATCTAAGGAAGAAAGAGAAACTTCCTAACAAGTGCCATGAAAGGTGCTCCGAGGAGGAGTCCTGGCATCCTGAAGCAGATCACATGTGATTATGATACGTCTGGCAGCGGTGTCCATGCTACAATGACTCTGTACTGCGGGGCTCAAGAATTGTCTTTTTCATCTCTCGCCCTTTGTTTTTTCCCCTTCCTTCCTTTGGTCTCGTGATTTACTAATGCGTCGGGGATTTTTATGTTTTGTTTTTATCCCTGAGAGGGTGAAGATCTTTTTGTCAAAAAAAGATGGAAATTATGTTAATGAGGGTTTGGTTGAATAAGGGAACTCGTTTGGCCCATTGACAGGTTGCGTGTATGTGGAATCACATAAATATTGATATAAATCTACGGACATGGCACTTAACATTTCACTACCTACACTACCCAACAATCTCTTCTGATTTATTCTCAGCACATTCATTTCCAGCATACATCCATTACATCCATTCTCCTGTTCTATTCGTCTCCTAGTACATAGCCATTTGCATCTTTCTGTATGCTTCTTGTTCTCTCATCTTCTTACACGTGATGCACATCACTCCCCTGTCCAGTTATTTCCAAAGACTATCCCCTTGGATAGCTCCGGAATAGCATTGTCTTTCAACTGACGTATCAAATATAGTCTTTATCTTTATTGTTTGCTAAACGCTGATAGACGATAGAAAGACTCCGCGGTGTATTTGTGGCGAAGGTACTGAAGTAGTATGTGGTAGTATTACTACAAGGGAATGTTTGTGGCGAAGTTAACGAAGTAGATGACTCGGATAAGCGCTTGGAAAATAGGTACATGCATTATCATTTTACTAGATTTTCTTTAGTAATTTGTTTATGCATTTTTGAAAGGAGTGATTGTCAAGCATGTGAATAGGATTTGCCAACTAGGCCTTAAAGTCTAAAGAGAGACTATTATTTGAAATTATTTACTGAAGCCTGTGGACTGTTTGTCGTATCAAAGTCAAAGTCAAAGACAAAGTTATCACATACTTAAGGAGAAGCATCAATGTTAGTAATATCACTTATGTGAGAATGCTGGTGCCAGTGACTGAGGTGTCAGAGGCAAAAGCAGTGACAACAGTAGTGGCAACGCCAAGGGTTTTATTCAGGAATATGGCGACAGTCGAGGATTGACACTGACTGACAAAGATACCGGAGGAGGGTGTTGGCGTGTATCCGAGTGAGTGACAGCAAGCGGAGGTGCCACCGCGCCCGAGTGCCATCAACATCAGGTGGTAATGCGCTGAGTTGAGACAAACTTTACAAGGGGAAATATACTTCGATGATAACGCATATCATGTTTCAACATTGTTCCGTGATAGTGCAACTCGACTGGCATCGTGCGCTCGATGAACCGCCGTTATCAGAATGTTGTGGAGAACTGGATGAAAAAAATGCTTGAGTTCGAAATGTGATAAGAAAGATAGTGCCACTCCAGTTGGGTGCAGCAGGAGTTTATTATATAATGTGGATATACATACATACATGCATAATTAGATACATGCATACATACAAACAAATATACACAGATATATGATAATACACTTACATATATACATACATACTTACATACATACATACATTCATACGTACATGCACTCACACACACATACACACACACACACACACACACACACACAAATCCACACACACACAAACAAACACACACACACACACTCACACACACCATAAGCATGAGTGTGTGTGTATAAGTGTATGCATTTACAAGTATATCTGTATGACTGCATACGGCGAGTAGATCGAATGATGATTATTTTTATCATTCAAATTTTAATCTTATATTTCTTCCTCTAACTAGACAGGGGTACTTTATATAAGTGTGAACTGCAGGAACGATAACTTTTCAGTTATGGATGACGATGAAAAAAATACGTATGACGCAAATTGTGTTTGTGCTAAAGTAAAACGAAATGAATAAAAACAAACTACAATCATATGCAAAGAAAAGATAGGAAGAACAATAAAACGAGCAAAAAGATAGAAACAAATATCAAACCGACTCAAGTGTGTCATCGCGTACAAGGTGAACCCGACCTTTTGAACGTTTGAGCGTAAGTTGACCTTTGACCTCTGTGGACTGACATCAAGACGGTCGAAGATGGTGTTGTGGACGCGCGTTAGCACCACGGATGCTCCTCCAGCCTACACCAACTCCTTGCAGGTGCAGTCTTATGTTAACCTTACATGTGGCAGGTGATGTTGCGCCTCATCTTTATATGTGGCAGATGGATGTTGCATTTAGTCCATTTCATACCCTGTGTATACTTATATGCATTCATGCATACATATATTCGTACACGCACACATACACATACAAACACACGCACTTTCATATATATACGTACATACATACACATACACACACACACACACACACACATATATATATATATGTATGTATGTATGTATGTATATATATACATATACATATATATAAATAAATAAATAAATAAATAAATAAATAAATATATATATATATATATATATATATATTATATATATATATATATATATATATATATATATATATATATATATATATATATATATATATATATATATATATATGTATATGTATATATACATATATATATATATATGTATATATATATATATATATATATATATATATATATATATATATATATATATATATATATATATATATATATATATATATATATATATATATATATATATATATATATATATATATATATATATTATATATATATATATATATATATATATATATATATATATATATGTATATATATATATATATATATATATATATATATATATATATATATATATATATATATAGGTATATATATATATATATATATATACATATATATATATATATATATATATATATATATATATATATATATATATATATATATATATATATGTATGTATGTATGTATATATACATGTATATATATATATATATATATATATATATATATATATATATATATATATATTTATGTATATATATATATATATATATATATATATATATATATATATATTTATATATATGTATATATATACATATATATATATATATATATATATATATATATATATATATATATATATATATATATATATACAGATAGATATAGAGTGAGAGAGAGAGAGAGAGAGAAGGAGAGGGAGAGATAGAGACAGGTCTAGACATAGGTCATTAGGTAGATATAGACATAGATAGAGGGACAGATTTATGAATTGATAGATAGATAGATTAATAGATAGATAGGAAGATAGATAGATAGATAGGCGAATAGATGGATGAATAGATAAGTAGATAGATAAATAGGTAAATGGATAGATAGACAGAGATACAGAAAGGCAGATGGATATATAGACTGATATGTATGTATGTATCTAAATATTAAAAAACAAAGTTGCTGAGCGTGTTCTCATGAACAAATGTATTGATCTAAAAACAAATACTTTAATCAGGGTTGAAATTAATCAGAAATTCCAACATTTAGAAAACGAACTTCTCAACCATCAAGATTGTTTTGTTCTGTGAAAAGAACCAATGAAAGTACACGAATAGTAGAAAGAATAAAAAGAAAGACATCCAAGATACCCCTTTTGTTTTCACCGGAATGTCTTAATGCATAGTTCTTACTTTGTGTGTAGCGTAGTTATTGATCTTGACAAACGTGATAGACGAGGCCATATTGGTGGACGGATTCGGGAGGGTTTGCACTGCAGATAGAACTCCGATGACAAACATTTGGTTTCGGGGAATGGTACAACTCTACGGACACGCACATAGATTTTCATGTATGAATATCTTATTATCACTATCCTTTCTACTAACATTATTATCGGATGTGTATTGCAAGATAGTCTGATACAGTTTAGTGAAATATATTACTTTATAGTATACATGCATATACCCACGTAATACCACACATACACACACACATACACACGCTTCTCTCTATCTCCCGAACAATCTATCTGTCTGTCTATCTATGTATACTGTATGAGTCTATGTGTAAATGCAAATGTAAAGATAGTGGACAGACATACATGCATGTATAAACCCGTACATCAGATATGAACGTCTTGGTGTTCAAGTAAATAGGCAATGTAGACGAAGTACAGCAAAGTTATTTATATACTATATAATAGACAGAGAAAGATCAAACCTCCAAATGATCAGTCATACAGACATTCTGCAGGTAACGTGTTTGTCCTTGGAGTAACAGGTCCACAGGTGAAGTAACCATGGTAACCTTCCTCCCAGCACAGACGGTCGGAGGTAATTGTGCTGCTGTGATCCTTTCTTCTTTCCCTCTCTCCTCCCTTATCCCCCCTCTTAGTCTGAATTCCCTCCTCTATTCCCTCTCCACTCCTCACCATTTTTACTTTTCCTCCCTTCCTCGTTCTCCTAATCTTTTTCCTTCTTTCTCCCTAATCGTACTTACGCTTTTCTTCCATTCTTCCACTCCTATTTTCGTTT
>BOPN01000704.1:281795-286795 GCA_017312705.2 Penaeus japonicus | reverse complement strand
ATAGTTATTATCATTATCATTTTAGTAATAGCTATAATCATCATTTTAAAAATTACTATCATTATCATTATTCACTTCATTATCATTATTTGGAAAATATATTAACCTACTAATCTGATTCTGATCCAGATACAAAATTAATCACTGAACTTTTAGAACAAAACTCAACAACAGAAGCAATAACAACAAAACAACAGCAACACCAACAGCAATAGCAAAACGGGCAACTTGCAATCCGTCGCCCGTCTTGCGCCGATTCGCATTCCATTGGAAATTCGTCGAATCAAAAGTTCTATCACGGAAATTACCCAACAGAGGCAGACGCAGTCAGTCATTTCGGAACCGGTCGAGCGATTGTGTGTAATTCAGTCTAATCTCTCTCTCTCTCACTCTTTTTCTTGCTCTCTCTCTCTCTCTCTCTCTCTCTCTCTCTCTCTCTCTCTCTCTCTCTCTCTCTCTCTCTCTCTCTCTCTCTCTCTCTCTCTCTCTCTCTCTCTCTCTCTCTCTCTCTCTCTCTCTCTTTCTTTCTGTCTCCCCCCTCTCTCCCTCTCGTTCTCTCTTTCTTTCTTTCTTTCTGTCTCGCCCCTTTCTCTCTCTCGAGGGACAACAGGAGAAGGTGCGAAAGGGAGAGCGAAGGAGAGAAAGGAGAAGGAAGTGATGGAAGAGACAAAATTAGGGGAAGCGAGGGAAGGGGAGAAGGGAAGGGGAGAGGGAAGGGGAAGCGAGGGAAGGGAATAAGGGAAGGGTAGAAGGAAGGGGAGAAGGGAAGGGGAGAAGGAACGGGAGAAGGGAAGGGGAGGAGGAAGGAGAAGCGAGGGAAGAGATGAAAAGAGGGGAAGCAAGGGAGGGGGAGAAAGATGGAGAAGGGGGAGAAGGGAGGGCGAGAAGGGAGAGGAAACGAGGGAAGAAGCGAAGGGAAGGGAGGGGAAGCGAGAGAGGGAGAGAAAGATAGGGAAGGGAGGGGGAGAAGGTAGGGGGGAAAGGGAGGGGAAGCGAGAGAGGGAGAGAAAGATGGGGCAGGGAGGGGAAGAAGGATGAGGAAGGGAGGGGGAAAAGGTTGGGGGAAAAGAGAGTCGAGGGAGGAGGAGAAGGGAGGGAAGAGACGAAAGGAGGGGGAGAAAGATGAGGAAGGGAGGGGAGAAGGGAGGGGGAGAAGGGAAGGGAAGCAAGGGAAGGGCCGGGAGTGAAGGGGCGCCCTTTGCCGCGGCTTGCAAGAGTGCTCCTCCCTGTAGCCTGATCGTTCGATAACACACAATAGTTTCACGTAAGGAGTTCGCGGCCCCTTTCGCCTCTTTTCTTTCTCTCGCTTTTCTTCTCTCTCTCTCTCTCTCTCTCTCCTCTTTAGCCTTTTTCCTCCTATCTCTGCCTTCTTTATCCTGTCGTTCTCTTTCCCTCCTTTCTTATCTATTTCTCCTTCTCCCCTCCCTTCTTTCTCTCTGTCTCTCTCTCTCTCTCTCTTTCTCTCTCTCTCTCTCTCTCTCTCTCTCTCTCTCTCTCTCTCTCTCTCTCTTTCTCTCTCTTTCTCTCTCTCTCTCTCCCTTCACCCTTTTCGTGGAAATCGTATGGAAATCAATCAACGACCAGGCGAGGGATGAGAGGGAAGAGAACTCCGATTTCCGCAGCCGTAACACTCTGCTTCGTCTTCTTCAGTATCGCTTCCTGCTTTTATTCTCTCCTCTTCTTTATATTCTTCTTTTGATTCATTTTTTCTCACAAGTCATTTCTCTTTTTCTTTTTTTCCTCATTAGATCCTCTTGTTTATATATCTTTCTTATCTTATCCTCTAATTCTCATCTCTTCTCAGTAACATTCTCTCATTTCCTCCATTTTCTTTCTCCTTCTCTCGTTATTTTCCTTCTCATCATCTCCTTCCATCTCCCTCTTCTTCCGTCCACCTCCCTTGTCTCCCTCTTCACTCCTCATTCCTCTTCTTCCATTCTCCCTCTTCACTCCTCCATTCCTCTTCCTCCATTCTCCCCCTTCACTCCTCATTCCTCCTCCTCCACTCTCCCTCTTCACTCCTCATTCCTCTTCCTCCATTCTCCCTCTTCACTCCTCCATTCATCCTCCTCCTTTCTTGCAATATCCCTTCTCCTTCATCATCCTTCCATCTCTTCCCTCCCTCCTCCTCCTTCCTCCTGTTCCCTCTCTCCCTCGCCCCCTGGGAAGAGGCGGCCACCGGGACTTGTTATGTTAATTATCCAACAGAAGTCGGAGGAGTCGCTGGAGACTGTGTCCAGCTGACTGCCTTCATGCTGTCTTACGCTTTTCTTTTTGGTTGGAGAGTTAATGGCATTGTTGATGGTGATGAGGATGATCGTATACTCATAATGATTATTATGATAATGATAATGATTATTATGATAATGATAATGATTATTTTGATAATGATAATGATTATCATGATGATGATAATGCTTATTATGATAATGATAATGATTATTTTGATAATGATAATGATTATTATGATAATGATAATGATTATTATATAATGATAATGATAATGATTATTATGATAATGATGATGATAATGACTATTATGATAATAATAATGAAAATAATGTTGACAGTGATGATGATAAGAGAAATAATAATGATGATAGTGATAATGAAAAAGATAATGATAATATTACTAATGGTGATAGCAATGGAAATGATAATAATGATGATGGTTATGAACATAATGGTAATGATAGTAATGGTAATGATAATAATGATGATGGTTATGAACATAATGGTAATGATAGTAATGGTAATGATAATAATGAAAATAATAATGATAGCAATAATAACGATGACAAATGATGATAACGATAATGAAATGATAATGATAATAAGGATATCAACGATAATAATAATATAGATGACAAAAACCATGAAAATAAAAGCAATTATCATATTCATGATAGTAGATAATGATAACGATAATAGTGATAATGATAATGATAATGATAAAATAATGAAATTAATAGTAATGGTAATGACAATGATGATAATAATGCCAATGGATGATGATAATCACGATGATTATAAAATGAAAAAAGGAAAAAAAAAAACAATGATGAGCATAATGATGATAAAAACGATGATAATGATAATGATGATATAAAAAAATAAATATGCAAGTAAGGATAATAGTAATAATGAGGATAATCATCAATGAGTGGATAAGGACGATAATGAAAATATGAAAGACAATGATGATGATAATGATAATAAAGGTAATGATAAGGACAATGATGATAATAATAATAATGATAATAATGAGAATGATAACAATAGTAATAACAATGATGATTATGACAATGATAGTAATGCCGATGATGACAATGGAAGGAATAGTAATAATACTACTAATAAAATAATGATAATAATAATAATAATAGCAAAGATAATAATACGGATAATAACAATAAAAATAAAATTAGCAATAGCGATGATAACGATAATGATAATAATAATGACTATAAAGAAATGTTGATAAGATATTTATGGTAATGGTAGTTGTTAATATGATTATTATGATCACCATCACTATTATTATCATTATAATGATAATAACACTGATAATATCACTGTTGTTATCGTTATCATTATTATAATCATCATTATTATTATCATTATTATTATCACCATTATCATCATCCCCAATCATCACTATTCTTATTCATATTATCATTATCAATATTATCATAGTCATTATTACCATTATCAGGATACTGATATTATCCTTAACATTTTTTTTTATCATTATAATTATGTTATCATCATCATCATTATTATCATTGTCACTATCATTGTCTTTACTATCATTCACATCATCATCTCCATCATTACTACTATTAGCATTATTATTATATATAATATTATTACTATAATCATGCTGTAATTACTGTAATTCACGTCCTCCTTCTCTGCTCCTTTTCTCCCTCACTCCCTCCCCTCCTCATCCTTTCCTCCTTCTTCTCCCTCCTTCCTTCCTTTACTCCTCCTTCCCTTCCCTCCCCTCCCCGCCATCTACCTCTTTCCATACTCCTCCCTTCCTCCTCCTTCCTCCTCCTCCTTCTTCCGACCTCCTGCCCACCTTCCAAGGCCTCCTACCCTCCCATACTCTCCTCTCTTTCTGCTCCCTCCTCCTTCCTCCTCCCCTCCCTCCTCTTCCCCCTCCTCCTCCTTCCCTCCCTCCCTCCTCTTCCCCCTCCTCCTCCTTCCTTCCCTCCCTACTCTTGCCCCTCCTCCTCCTTCCTTCCCTCCCTCCTCTTCCCCCTCCTCCTCCTCCTTGCTTCCCTCCCTTCTCTTCCCCCTCCTCCTTCCTTCCTTCCCTCCCTCCTATTCCCCCCCTCCTCCTTCCTTCCCTCCCTCCCTCCTCTTCCCCCTCCTCCTTCCTTCCTCCCCTCCCTCCTCTTCCCCCTCCTCCTCCTTCCCTCCCTCCCTCCTCTTCCTCCCTTTTCCCCCTCCTCCTCCCTTCCTTCCCCTCCCCTGCTCCTTCCCCCTCCTCCCTCCCTTCTTCCTGCCTCCTCTTCCCCCTCCTCCTCCTTCCTTCCCTCCCTCCTCTTCCCCCTCCTCCTCCTTCCTTCCCTCCCTCCTCTTCCCCCTCCTCCTCCTTCCTTCCCTCCCTCCTCTTCCCCCTCCTCCTCCTTCCTTCCCTCCCTCCTCTTCCCCCTCCTCCTCCTTCCTTCCCTCCCTCCTCTTCCCCCTCCTCCTCCTTCCTTCCCTCCCTCCTCTTCCCCCTCCTCCTCCTTCCTTCCCTCCCTCCTCTTCCCCCTCCTCCTCCTTCCTTCCCTCCCTCCTCTTCCCCCTCCTCCTCCTTCCTTCCCTCCCTCCTCTTCCCCCTCCTCCTCCTTCCTTCCCTCCCTCCTCTTCCCCCTCCTCCTCCTTCCTTCCCTCCCTCCTCTTCCCCCTCCTCCTCCTTCCCTCCCTCCTCCTTCCTTCCCTCCCTCCTCTTCCCCCTCCTCCTCCTTCCCTCCCTCCCTCCTCCTCTTCCTTCCCTCCTTCCTTCT
>BOPN01000704.1:271795-276795 GCA_017312705.2 Penaeus japonicus | reverse complement strand
TCCACGACGTACTTTGTCAATATTTACCTTTGTACCTGATTATTGGACCCTGAGGTGTTTACCTGTAGCAGGTGGTGTGGAAGGAGAATGTGGAGATGGGGAGAGGGAGATGTAAGACGAAGGCAACACGAGAGGAAGAGAGAAAGAGAGAGAGAGAGAGAGAGAGAGAGAGAGAGAGAGAGAGAGAGAGAGAGAGAGAGAGAGTAAGAAACAGCACAATAAAAAGAAGGGTGTATTACAAAAAAGAGAGAGAAAGAGCGAAAATCGTAAACCAGAGAAAGTAAAAGGATACAGCCAGTATGCCAAAGGATTCAAACAGAAAAAAAACACAAGGTAATAGCAGATGTTTAGTTAAAATAGGAAGGGAGAGGATGATGAAAACAAAGATGTAGGAGGAGGAGAAGGTAAAGGAGGAAGAGAGAAAAAGACGAATAATAGGGAGAGGGGGAGGAGGAGGAGGAGGAGGAGGAGGAAAAGGGATTGGAAGAAAACGAAATAATGGAAGAGAGGAGTAAGGCAAATTAAGGAGAAGGAAAGAAGGGCGTGACTGAAGTTGATGACTCCGCTCTGTAGATTAAGCAACATGTTTTATTTGCCTTGATGATTGCTATTCTGATTGGTCTCTCATCTCACTGAACTTCACTGATCAGGGAGCTAATTTCCTTTAGTACATACACATACACACATAAACATACGCATACAAACACACACACACATCATGCACGTACACACACTAAACCATCATGCACAAACATACACCTACACACAAAAACGCACATATACACAAATACACACATGCACGCAAACACACACACAGGGACACACACATACACATGTATACAGGAGCACAAGCACAAACACACATGATCGTACATACATATTTTTGCACACACACACGCAAATGCTTCTTAATTATTTAGTTGCAGATGACTAAAGATTATCGTTTGATAATTTTATATTTTTGGGTGATAATCATTAACAACATGAATGAAATAAAAGCACAGAAGATAAGTTCACAGTCTGCGTGTTTGCGTGTGCATTCCAGCGTGTGTGTAGTCTATAGACCGATTCATAATTCACGCGTATTCCCTCCCCACTGTCTTCTAAGAATGTTGGGACGTCAAGCCCTTTTCTTAACGTGCATGCGTGTCCTCGTGGTCGAATTTGCAATGATAATGGACTGGATTTCCACCTTTTTTTGAGGGAGGATGGTAGGGGGGCTATTTGCTCGGGTGGAGGAGCGGTGTGTGTGCTGGTGGAAGGAGGCGGAAGAAGGTGGAGGGGGAAGGGTGGAGTGTAGGAGAAAAGGGGAAGGGAAAGAAGTGAATATTATTTGACCCCTCCGCCTATCGTCCCCTCTCCTCTTCCACTACCCCCACCCTCCCCCCTTTCCCTCCCATCTCCTGACCCCTCTCCCTCCCTTCCCCCTCTCCCTCCTTCTATCCCTCCCCCTAACCCTCCCCTCCTCTCCCCCCACCCTCTCTCCTCGATCTTCCCCCTCCTCTACGCTACCGAGGACTTTAACCTCGCGAGTACGTTGGGTCCGTCTACTCACTGTTTGTCTGATCCTCCCAACTTCGCTCGCTCCCGCCTCCCATTTCGCCATTACCCTCACTTCGTCACCCCTTTCCCCCTACTCTTCCCCCCCTCCCCTTCCTCTACCCCTCATCTCCCCAACTCTCATTCTTACCCGTTTTCCTCCTAGGGCCATCTCTCTCTATGTTTTTTCTCTGTCTGTCTCTCTCTCTCTCATTCTCTCTCTCTCTCTCTCTCTCTCTCTCTCTCTCTCTCTCTCTCTCTCTCTCTCTCCACCCCTCCCTCTCTCCCTCCCTCCCTCTCTCTCTCTCGCTCGCGCTCTCTCTCTGTCTGTCTCTGTCTGCCTGTCTCTCTCTCTCTCTTTACCTCTGTATGTCTGTCTTTCTCTCCCTGCCTCTCTGTCTGTCTGTCTGTCTCTCTATCTTTGTCTGGCTGACTGTATCTCTGTCTCTCTGTATGTCTCTCTCTGTCTGTCTGTCTCTATCTCTCTATATCTATCTGTCTCTGTCTGTCTTTCTCTCATTGTCTTTTTTTTGTCTATCTCTCTGTCTGTCTGCCTGTCTGTTCATCTCTGTCTGTTTCTTTCTCTCTCTCACTGCCTCTCTCTGTTTCTCTGTCTGTCTGTCTATCACTGTCTCTGTCTCTCCGTCTCTCTCATCCACGTCCCTTCTCCTCCTCTTTTCCTTCCTCCTCTCCCTCTCCCCTCATCGAGATATCCTCCTCTTATACCGCATTTCTTTCCCCTCGTCCTCCCTCTGCTTTCATGCCCCCGGCGCGATCCCTCCGGCTACTTAGTTGCCCTCTTGATCTCCTCTTTTCATCTCCCTCTTTCCTCTGTTCTGATATTTTTCCTCTCGTCCTCTCCCGACCTCTCGTGCTTCCCTTCCTTCTTCCTCTCTCTCTCTCTCTCTCTCTCTCTCTCTCTCTCTGTCTCTCTGTCTGTCTCGCTCACTTTCTCTCTTCTCCTTTCACAAGTTATCTAGACGTTACATATCTTTATTCTATCTAATCCTTCTTTTTCTTTCCACTTTCCTCGTATCTCCTCCACTTAGCGTCTGCCTCTTTTCCTCCTCTCCCTGCCAAACCCTATCTTCTTCCACTATTTCTTCATGTTATCTCCCCGCTCCTCCAGTCTTATATCTCATCTCTCCTTCTCCCTTCTCTTTCCTTCCCTCCCCTCCTCTCGCCTCCCCTTGAGAAAGAGGAAGAATGGAGAAGAAGAAAAGAGAGAAAACGAGAGAGAGTGAGAGAGAAAGAGATATATATAGGAATGAGAGAGATAGAGAGAAAATAGCGAGTGTTAATGATATATATATATATATATATATATATATATATATATATATATATATATATATATATATATATATATATATATATATATATATATATATATATAGATAGATAGATAGATAGATAGATAGATATAGAGAGAGAGAGAGAGGCGGCCTAGAGAGAGAGGAGAAAGAAGAGGAGGAGGAGAGAGAGAGAGAGAGAGAGAGAGAGAGAGAGAGAGAGAGAGAAAGAGAGAGAGAGAGAGAGAGAGAGAGAGAGAGAGAGAAGAGAGAGAGAGAGAGAGAGAGAGAGAGAGAGAGAGAGAGAGAGAGAGAGAGAGAGAGAGAGAGAGAGAGAGAGAGAGAGAGAGAGAGAGAGAGAGAGAGAGAGAGAGAGAGAGAGAGGCAGATACAAAGAGAGTAGAGTACCCTAATTAGCGACCAAGGGTCAGAATCCTTCACAAAGAGCGATGAAATTAATCTCCACAATTTATCATTATTTTTGACTCTCGACTTCAGTAAGAGAGTTACAAATGTGAGTGTGTTACAAATAGCGTTCAGTGTTCTCTGGATAATGTGCAAAGAATCTGTGTTTGGATTAACCGACGTCTGTTCTCATTCCCTGGCCTTTATTGTCCGGTGCTCCGCTATCTACTCTCCGTTCGGCCGTTTGTCTGTTTGTCTCTTCGCCCATTTCTCTGTCTGTTTGCCTCTCTGTCTGTTTGTCTGTTCGCCCATCTCTCTGTCCGTTTGTCTGTCTGTCTGTTCGTTGTCTCTCTGCCCATGTGTTTAACTGTTATTCTGTTTGTAATACTCATAACTCGAGCTCTCTTTGTCTTCGTCGCTCTCTCTCTCTCTCTCTCTTTCTCTCTCTCTCTCTCTCTCCCCCCCCCCTCTCTCTCTCTCTTTCCTTCCCCTTTTTCTTATCGTTTCTTTTCCCCTCCCTCCTCCCCACTTGTTTTCTCTCGCTCTGGCCGTCACTTATCCATGCAAAATAATCTGGACGGAGTTGTTTTGGTCTCTTAGTCCTTCCAGGAGACGGGTCATCAAGGCTGCTTTATAACGAATCCCCCTTCCTTCCTCCTTCCCTCCCTACCTCCTCTCATCCTCCCTCCCCTCTCTCCCTCTTTCCCTCCCTCCCTACCTCCTCTCATCCTCCCTCCCCTCTCTCCCTCTTTCCCTCCCTCCCTACCTCCTCTCATCCTCCCTCCCCTCTCTCCCTCTTTCCCTCCCTCCCTACCTCCTCTCATCCTCCCTCCCCTCTCTCCCTCTTTCCCTCCCTCCCTACCTCCTCTCATCCTCCCTCCCCTCTCTCCCTCTTTCCCTCCCTCCCTCCCTCCTCTCCTCCTCCCCCCCCTCTCTCCCTCTTTCCCTCCCTCCCTACCTCCTCTCATCCTCCCTCCCCTCTCTCCCTCTTTCCCTCCCTCCCTACCTCCTCTCATCCTCCCTCCCCTCTCTCCCTCTTTCCCTCCCTCCCTCCCTCTCCACTCTCACACCCACTCCCCTCCAGCTGCCTCGCCCCGTCTCCCAGGTAAACACCGCGTCTCGTAAGGAACTGGATAATCCTGAAGAAATCACTTGTATTTATTTATTCGCGTTGCATCATCTTGAAGCGACCCCCTCACCTCCTACGACCACCCCCTCCCCTCCCACGACCTCCTCATCCCCCTCCTCTCCTCATTTCCCCAATGTTTATTTATGTTATTCTGTGTTAGTTACTTTGTAATCTGATAAAGATAGAAGGAAGGGATTTCCTCTGTGTTTAATATCGTCACTCCATTTCGATTCAACCCAATGCCGAGATGATAATTGCATTTCATTAAATTCGATCATCGATTAGGTAATTTGCTACCCTTTAGGCAATTCATAATTGATTTGGTTTTCATACTTTATCATTCTGTGCGTTCTGTTTTTTATTCTGCTTAAGCTGTGCAACTAGCGAGTGCGATGATTCATGTGACGTGTCCCATTTAATCAGGATTGTATGAAAACATAGTTACTTTTGGGGATTGTGTGTGTGTGTGTGTGTTTGTGTGTGTGTGTTTGTGTGTATTTGTGCATGTGTGTGTGTGTGTTTGTGTGTGTTTGTGCATGTGTGTGTGTTTGTGTGTGTGTGTTTGTGTGTATTTGTGCATGTGTGTGTGTGCGTATTTGTATGTGTGTGTCTGTGCGCAAGCCTGACGGAGCAAG
>BOPN01000704.1:249295-251795 GCA_017312705.2 Penaeus japonicus | reverse complement strand
AATGTTGAGATGTAATAACGATCACGGTGAAGACGGCAAGGTAGGCCGAGTCAGGCCAGGTAACAGCAGACACCCAGACACCTCACAGTCAGACGGCTCCCCCCTCCTACCTCCTAGCCCTTCCCACCCCTTCCCCCTCCTACCCCCTAGCCCTTCCCTCCCCTTCCCCCTCCCCCCTTGACCCTTGCCACCTCCTGCCCCCTCACCCTCCTCCACGTCACAGCTCTGGACGCGTGCCAAGACCTGCGGTGTACCCAGCATTGTTGTTGCCTGGTCGTCGGCCTTCCATCTCTTCCTCATGGCTGTCGCTCTCTCGCTCTCTTTCTCTTTCTCTCTGTCTGTCTATTTGTCTGTCTATCTGCCTGTCTCTCTACCTCTGTAGATGGACATATATCAGAGAAAAGAAGACAATGGAAGGATAGGAGAAGTCAAAAGAAAAGAAATAGGGAGTAAGAGAAAATAAGAGAGAGAGAGAGATTGAGAGAGAGAGAGAGAGAGAGGGAGAGAGAGAGAGAGAGAGAGAGAGAGAGAGAGAGAGAGAGAGAGAGAGAGAGAGAGAGAGAGAGAGAGAGAGAGAGAGAGAGAGAGAGAGAGAGTAAGAAAGAGAGAGAGAAAGAGAGAGAGAGAGAGAAAGAGAGTGAAATAGAGAGAGAGAGTGGCAACCGGATGAGATTTTAATTTTGAGCGTCCATTTATTTCAAACATAAGCTCGTGGGTGTGGGTGTGCGTGTATGTGTGTGCGTGCGCGTGTGTGTCTGTGTGTGTGGGCAGAGAGAGAGAGAGAGGGAGAGAGAGAGAGAGAGAGAGAGAGAGAGAGAGAGAGAGAGAGAGAGAGGCAAAGATGGATAAAAAGAACAAAAAGGAGGGGGCGATTATCATCCTTTGTAGGGAGCCCCGCCATGCAGGGGGGGAGGAGGTGAATGCCCTGAAGGGAAGTGATTGTCTTCATGGCGGATATTGTCTTTTAGGAAACTGGGATACTTAGGAATATTGCATCTCTCTCTCTCTCTTTCTTTCTCTATCTTTCTCCCCTTCCCTCCCTCCTTTCCTCCCTCTCTCTCTCTCTCTCTCTCTCTCTCTCTCTCTCTCTCTCTCTCTCTCTCTTCTCCCCCCCCCCCTATCCTCTCTGTCTATCTTTTTCTCTTTCTCCTCTCGCCACCTCTCCCTTTAGGATTTACGATCTCTTAAAAAAAGGATGCTTGATAATCCGACATACGTAAACATGATGAGGATTTCCGCACAGTCTCCGCGCCACCTGTTGTGTTGGCAAGAAAATGAACCGGGGAAACAGAGCATGCGCGTTGATTTTCCATTGCAGATGACGATACGTTGATGTGTTGTTGTTGTTTTTATAACATACAACTTATATAAACGAAAAATCGAGCTACAGTTTTGATAACCTCGATGTTGAAGCAAAGATGATGTACATAAGCTCGAATGCACATAAACGTTCAGGTCTGTCTTGCTTGCTTACTTAATCACTGCCTAACATGAATGTGCAATTTGCACGATGCGCAGACAGTGTCCTCGCCTAAATGTGGGGAGATGCAGTGAAGACTACATAAATAGAATCTCTCTCTCTCTCTCTCTCTCTCTCTCTCTCTCTCTCTCTCTCTCTCTCTCTCTCTCTCTCTCTCTCTCTCTCTCTCTCTCTTCCCCTCTTTTCCCCATTGTTTCCCCATTTTACTTGCGTGTGCATATATATTCGTAAGAAGACGAGATATGTAAGATCCTTCCCTAAATATGCCGTGGTTCATACCTCGTCCCTCTATGCATTATAAATCTGCATAAGCGCACAGGGTTACACTCGTGTGCGTGCGTGTGTTTGTCCGCGTCTGATCGTGACTGTGTCTGGTCTGGTCCTGAAGGGGGAGAAGGGGAGAGGAGGACAGGGGGAAGGGGACATGAGGGGAGAGGGGGGGGGGGGGCGAAGAAGGGGGTGCAAGGGGCAAGGACCTGGAAGCCAAGCACACGCGCCTGTCGGGGAGACGACGGCACACTGTCTGCTTGAATCTGAGGTGTTCAATCCGGCACAGAAAGGTCAGTGTTGGAATACGAAAGGTCAAGCCCGGGCGTGTTCTCTGCTACATAACTTCGGTCTGCGTCTATTTTTAAGAATGGGAATGGGGAGTGGGAAAAGGAAAGGAATGAATAAGAAAGAAAGAGAGAGAGAGAGAGAGAGAGAGAGAGAGAGAGAGAGAGAGAGAGAGAGAGAGAGAGAGAGAGAGAGAGAGAGAGAGAGAGAGAGAGAGAGAGAGAGAGAGAGAGCCAGAGAGATGAAAATAAGCAGGGAGAAGAGACATGGGAGAGTGTAGGAAGAAGAGGAGTAGAGTGAAGTACGAACATGTGGGGAAATAATAATGAAGGAGCGAGGAAACAGAGGTGGGAATTAGCGGATGGAAAACGAAGGCAGGCGGAATGAAAGCATGGGGAAAGAATAACAGAGACAGAAGGAGAGGAAAACGAAGGAAAAATGGAAATATAAAGGGTTACAGCTGTG
>BOPN01000704.1:239295-244295 GCA_017312705.2 Penaeus japonicus | reverse complement strand
CACTGGAGACATCTGTTGAGCGGCGGGAGAGAATATTCGACGCGGCAGCAGACGATCTCCGCGTCACGTTTGGCTTATTGTAAATTGCGAAGAGTTTCCAGACATACAAAGTTTCTCGTCCTCATCGCCCGGTGGCGGGGTGTTCCACGGCGTAAGTGGAATGGCCGTTTTGGTAATTTCCGGGGGATTACAAATGACTGCCGTCGGTGTAAACGCAATTGGTGTAGAATTACAGCCATTCTGGGTGGTAAAGGGTGTATTTGTGTTGCAGCTTTTCAGACAAAGGATGGCGGCCTTTTATACAAGAGCGAGACCAACCTCTACTCAAAGCGAGATGTAATAATGAAAGACCTCACCCTCTTACTTTTTTATATATATGAAAAACAAGGAGATGCTTGTGTTTAAAAGGAGAGAGAGAGAGAGAGAGAGAGAGAAGAGAGAGAGAGAGAGAGAGAGAGAGAGAGAGAGAGAGAGAGAGAGAGAGAGAGAGAGAGAGAGAGAGAGAGAGAGAGAGAGAGAGAGAGAGAGAGAGAGAGAGAGAGTGAAGCTGGCATTTGTAGTGGACCCTACAGAATAATTTAGACGCCATTGAGCACTGACGCTGGAGTTTTATCTGTTCTGGCCATCTGCTCTTTTCGTCCGTTCATGACTGCCTGGTTCTAAGAATGAATGCGGTGAGAGGAAGGTTTCGGCTGTTGTTACTAATGATGCTATACAGGTACATAATGGTATCAATGCTGAGATTTCGCGTTAATGGTATTGCTCTCTTGTGCTCTCTTGGTATCTCGCATTACTTTGAAAGTAAGACAAGGGGAACTAACAACTAAAACAACGATTGAACCTACATTTCGTTTGTTTAGTAATACGGCTGGCACTTCAATTACTACAGCCAGTAATTTTACTACTACTACTACTACTACTACAAATACTATTACTACAGCTGTGTGCGCACTAATGCCATTTTCACTACGACGAGAATCAATTCAGCTTCTATCGTCCCTGTTGGCCGCTCTCTTAGCCTTGCCATTACCATCACTCCTTAAAACTACGTTTATTATTGCAATTCACACTACGACCCATCCCCTCATCACAACACAAAAGGGGGAGGTGGTAGTGAAAGTGATGATGGAAGGAAACTAATGTAGGTCAAGGCAGCCATACATTGATCCAGCAGTCTGTCCCGCCTCCATCCGGGAAAACGTCTCTCGCTCGCTCTCTTTCTCTCTCTCCCTCCCTCTCCCTCACTCCCCCCCTCCTCTCTCTCCTGTGCGCGCTCTTTCTCAACTCTCCCTCGCTCTCTTTCTTAATTCCCGCTCGCTCTCACTCTCTCGCACTCACTTACTCTCATACTTTCTTATCATCATCATGATTATTATTGTTATCATTATCATCATTATTATTATTGTCATTATTTTGTTATAATCATTGTTATCGTTTTTATTATTTTTAGTATTACTATTATCATTATTTCTATTATTCTTGTTGTTATCGTTATTATCATTATTATCATCATGATGATAATAATGATAATTGTTATTATGATTATTATTATCATCATCATTGTTATCAGCATTATCATTATTATCATTAGTATTTGCATTAATATTATAACAACAATACCATTATTATTATCACTGATATTAGTATCATTTTTATTTTCATTAGCACTCTTATCAACATATATTCATCGTCCTTATCATCTTATTGATTATCATGGTTGCCCTCATTGTTACAATGATAAAAAGCCAAGTAATTATGAGGATTACAATAATTGTAATGATAATAATCGCAAATATGGTAAAGAAGATGTGCTGATACTGGTAACAATGAAAATGATAATAATGATGATAACGATAATACTAATCTTAGCAATAATGATAGTGATAATGATAATAATAATGATGATAATAATAATGACTTTCATACTGATGAGAATGAGGATAATGATGATATTTGTCATAATGATGATAGTAATGATAATGATGATAATGATAATATTTGTAATGATGATAGTAATAATAATGATGATAATGATAATGATAATTAGGATAATGATCATCAGTAATAAAAAGAAAGATAACGGCGGGATGTTAATAGTAATGATTATGATAATAGTGATAATGATGATGATGAAAGTGATAGATGAAAAGATAATGATGATGAAATAAAAATAACACCAATAACAATAAAGCTATTACAACAAACGAAGTCCAACTCAGACTGTCCCATACAGCCAAAGTCATCCCATCTTCTCTCCCTTAAAGGTGAAACTAAATCATTTACAAAGACGACCACCATAGCAGCTTACTCTCTCACACCCGCTCCGGCCTATGGACACCCCCTGTGGCTGGGGAGTGGATGAGAGGGGAGGAGGCCTCACTTGCCACTGATTGTATAATTTAATTTTCTTATCATCTATTATCAATATTAGCATTACTATTATTGCTACTATTAGTGCTATTATTATTGCTGTTGCTGTTAGAATTGTCATCATTGTCATGATTATGATTTTTATTGTTGTTTTTCTTATTTTCGTTGTTATTATCATTGTCTTAATATTTTTTGTCATTGTTATTGACTCTATTATTATCATCAGTTTCAATATTAACATTTTTATTATTTCTATTATCATAGTCATTATCATTATCATATGTCTATTAGTATTATTGTCACTGTTATCATTATTTTTTTATCATTATTACTATAGTTATTGTTATTTTTGTCATCACTGATAATAATAATTATCATATCCTCCCCTTCTTCTCTTTATCTCTTCCTTTTCTTCCTTATTCTTTCCTTATTACTTCCCACGCTCTTCCTCTTCAATCCCCTCCTCCCATCTCCGCTTTACCCCCACCCCCCACCCCCCTCTTGATGACCTTTCCTCCAGACCTTTAAAGAGTCATGGAATCTCGGGTAGTCTATGATAACCTTCACACACATAGGCTTATTTCAAATGTATTTTTTTCCGTAAAGCTTAGATATTGATCGAGAGAGAACGGCTAGGACGGAATAGGGGAGAGAGGAGGGTGGTGAGAAGGAGGGAGAGAGGGAGGGAGAGAGAGAGGGAGAGGGGAAGGGAGGGAGAGGGAGGAGGGAGGGCGGGAGGGAGGGTGGGGGTTATGGAGAGGGAGGGGGAGGAAGGGAGAGGGGAAGGGAGGGAGAGAGAGGGTGAGGCTGAGAAAAGGAGAGAAAGGTAGAGGGAGGGAGGGAGGGAGGGAGAAAGAGGTAGTGAGAAAAAAGATTCGATAGATTGGTAACATAGAGAGGGATATAACACACACACACCAACACACACACACACACACACACACACACACACACACACACACACACACGCACACACGCACACACACACTCACAACGGAGCAAACACACACAAGCGAGCACACACACCCAACCAAAATACAAACGCAACAATTATTCAGAATATCAAAGACAAACCGAAAACGAATACGAACGCATAATACCTCTCCTCAGTATCATTCTCTCTTGTTGTTTACATAAACCTAAGGATGTTGATTTAACTTATTGATCGAATAAATACACCCGCAGCAGGTTGCACTGTCAATGGGCGAGTGTGAGATAAAGAAAGGTTCGGTTTTCTTTGATAAATTTGTAGGGGGACTATTACATTCTCGACTGTGAGGGTCTCTTACGGATCGTGGGAATCGTCTTTGTGTGTGTGTTTAGGTGAATGCTCGTTTGTTTGCATGTGTGTGTGTGTGTGTGTGTGTGTGTGTGTGTGTGTGTGTGTGTGTGTGTGTGTGTGTGTGTGTGTGTTGTGTATGTGTTTATAAGTGTGTGCATAAGTTTATGTGTGTACGTGTGTGTGATTAATTTCCCAAATTCTTTCCTTTTGTATCCCTAAGATTGATATCATTATTGTTCCCTTCTTCCCCCGAAATATTTGATTGATATATTTTCCTTTATCATCAGGATGACGAAAAGAATATGTTGCAATTAATAAAGGGCCAGATCATGGCAATAGAGAGTGTGAAAGAAAAAAGAAAGAAGAGAGAAAGAGAGAGAGAAAGAGTAAGAGAGAGAGAGAGAGAGAGAGAGAGAGAGAGAGAGAGAGAGAGAGAGAGAGAGAGAGAGAGAGAGAGAGAGAGAGAGAGAGAGACAGAGAGAGAGAGAGAGAGAGAGAGAGAGAGAGAGAGAGAGAGAGAGAGAGAGAGAGAGAGAGAGAGAGAGAGAGAGAGAGAGAGAGAGAGAGACAGAGAGAGAGAGAGAGAGAGAGAGAGAGAGAGAGAGAGAGAGAGAGAGAGAGAGAGAGAGAGAGAGAGAGAGAGAGAGAGAGAGAGAGAGGTTGAGAGAAAGAGATTGAAAGAGACAGAGAGAAAAGAGAGAGAGAGAGAATGAGAAAATAAGACTGAATTAGAATGAGATAAAAAGGTAGATAAGAAGATAGATATATTTTATAAGAAGAGAAAGCATAAGAGAAAATCAGAATGATAGAAGGATAGAGAGAACTACCGAATAGAAGATACAAACCAAAGGTCGAAAGTGGACATAGCAAGAGGATGCAATCCGTAGGAGGGTCTAGGGCGGGTGATAGGCGGGGGGGGGGGGGGGCAGCAAGACTAACAGGGGGGGGGGGGGAGGAAGAGAAATGAATGGGGGGGGGGGGGGGGGGATGAAGGGGTGTTGGGATAGTGAAGGGGGTGGGGTAGGACGGGGGTGAGGGTGAGTATTAAGGTTCGCGCAGGAATTTGGCATCTGAAAAATCCTCTCATTTGAAGGTTAAGCAAATATTTTCGCCTGAAAGAAGAGGTGAGAGAAAGGGGGGGGGGGGGGGGGGGAGACAGATTGTGTGTAGAGGGAATAATCATCTGACTGTCTTTGTTCTTGTTGTATGTTCTTATCTCATTAATCCGATACATTTTCGTGCTTATTTTTCTTTTTTTTCATGTTTATTCCTTACAAAGTCCTTGTTGTTGTTTTGCTTCTATTTCATTTAGCCTCTATTTGCTCTCTCTATATATTTTTTTTATTTG
>BOPN01000704.1:201795-216795 GCA_017312705.2 Penaeus japonicus | reverse complement strand
TCCCTTTATCTTTCCTTCTGACTATCTGTTTATCTATCTATCTATTTACGTCTCTATCTCTCTGTATATCTATCTATTTCTGTCTCTATCTCTCTGTATATCTATCTGTTTCTGTCTCTATCTCTCTGTATAGTAATTTATCTATCTATCAGCTTCCCTCTCTCTCTCCTTCATTCTCCTTCTCTACCCCATTCATTAATCTGTGTTTCCCCACTAAAGTTTTTTCTCTTTATATCTCTCTCCCCCTCCCTCCCTCTCCCCTTCTCTCTCTCTCTCTCTCTCTCTCTCTCTCTCTCTCTCTCTCTCTCTCTCTCTCTCTCTCTCTCTCTCTCTCTCTCTCTCTCTCTCTCTCTCTCTCTCTCTCTCTCTCTCTCTCTCTCTCTCTCTCTCTCTCTCTCTCTCTCTCTCTCTCTCTCTCTCTCTCTCTCTCTCTCTCTCTCTCTCACTTTCTCTCTCTCTTCCTCTCTTTCTTTCTATCTCTCTCCCCCTACCTCCCTGTCCCCTTCTCCCCCCCCCTCTCTCTCTCTCTCTCACTCTCTCTCTCTCTCTCCCTCTTTTCTCTCTTTCTCTTAGCCTTTTATTCCGTCTTCCTCCGTCCCTTCTTCCCATTCTCCTTTCGTTTTTCCAACTCCTTGTGTTTCATCTTCTTCCGTCACGATGCATTTTCCGCTCGTTATCCCTCTGCTCTTCCTTATTTTCATCCTTCTTGCTCGTCCACTTCTAACGTCTTGGCTTTTCTTCATTTCCTTCCTCTTTTGTTCGCTCGCTCTCCCTTCTTCTTAGTTGTTCTTAATTCACTTATTTTCTCTCTCTCCCTCTCTTTTACTCTCTCTTTCTCTCTCTCACTTGCTTTGTCTTCCTTTCTCACTCCACCCCCCTTTCTATTTTTATTTCTCTTTCTTAGAAGAGTTTTCTCCTCTTGCTCGTCCTCTTGGCTCTTCTTCGTATAAGCATTGCTAGGTTGGGTCCATCTCTTGAAATCCTCTCTCCTGTTCCTTTCTCCCCTCTCCTTCTCTTCCTTACTCCTCTCTCCCTCTCTTCTCTTCATTCCTCCTCTCTTCCTTCATGCTCTTTTCCTTTCTTCCTTTCTTCTCTCCTCGTCTCTTCCTTCATCCTCTCTTCTTCTCTTCCTTCATCCTCCTCCTCTCTCTTCTTTCCTTCTCTCTCCCTCCTTTCATTCCTTCTCTCTCACTCTCACACTTCCTCTTCTCTCATTCTCTTCCTTCCTCCTAATCTCCCTCTCTTCATTTCTTCTCTCTCCCTCTTACACTTCCTCCCCTCTCTTTCTCTTCCTCCTCTCTCTCTTTTCCTTCCTCCTCTCTCACTCTCTTCCTTTTTTCTCTTTTGCTTCATTCCTCCTCTCTCCCTTTCTTCCTTCATTTTTTTTCTCTTTAGCTTCATTCCCACCTCTCTCCCTCTCTTATTTCCCGTCTCCCTCTCTCCCATTTTCTCTACCCCCCCCCCCTCCTCGGATATCATCCTCCCTCTGTGTGTGTGTGTGTGTGTGTGCGTGTGTGCTCGGCCACCGCGGCGCTCTCCATCTCCCGCGACAGATGGCAAACCTCGATGTATGCAGAGTAATCACACTTTGTTTGTTAATCTCCTGCCGGAACAAAGCCGAGGCCACACGATCATTTAAAAGCTGACTGATCCGCCACCGCCAGCCTCCGCTTGCGCCGCGCGGACCAACGGCTTCCTAAACGGCTCTGGATACGTGTCGTTAATCGAGGTCACGACCTGATCTTGACCTGCTGGAGCAGACTGGGCTGTGAGGTCGTGGTTTACGAGCATCGCCGACATTGCAGATATTAGTTACATTGTTAGCGTTGCAATATGTTCAATGGGCGAGAGGGAAGTATGTGTATTTTCTGAATGAACAAGACATTGCATCGGCAGTAAAAGGTGATGCGGCATGGACAATGATAATGTTTGATAGCGAGGTGCGGCACGTGATAAAATGATGATGTATGATATGAGTCGTTAATGAGAGTTGTAGTTCATGATCGAGAAGAATGACCAAGGTGAATTCATGATAATCATATTAGTTTCTCTCTCTCTCTTTCTCTCTCTCTCTCTCTCTCTTTCTCTTCTCTCTCTTCTCTCTCTCTCTCTCTCTCTCTCTCTCTCTCTCTCTCTCTCTCTCTCTCTCTCTCTCTCTCTCTCTCACTCTCTCTCTATCCCCATCTCTTTCTTTCTTTCTCTTACTCTCTTTCCCAATTTTCCTTCGCCCTGCCTCTCTCCCACTTTGTATCAACTTGCCCATTTTGTTTAGCCTATTGAACAATCATCACAAAGGACGCCAAGGGAGCAAAGAAAGCAATGATAAACACCAACAGTAAACAAACAAAAAAACAAGTGAATTCATGAAGGAGAAAGAAGCAGGAAAAAAAGGAAGACGGTAACTAAAGGAGAATGCACAGATGGTTATGAATGAGGCTAATGGGAATTATTATGATGAGAGTGATAGAGATTTTAGTGGTAATAGCGTCTGTTATGAGTGAATGACATGAAAGACAGAACTGTAATAATGCTGATGATGAAGAAGAGGGAAACAAGAATAATGCTACAATTGATAATTCTAGCTCAGTAATAATGGTGACAGTGATAAGAATAGTAATAATGATACTGATGATAATATCAATGATAATAATGATAGAGTAATGATATTGATTATAATGATGATGATACTAATGATGGAATAATGATATTGATGATAATATTAATAATAAGATAATGATATTGATGATTATGATACTGATTTTGATACTAATACTGATAATGATGATTATGAAGATCTTGAAGACGATAATGATAATGGAAACAATAATGAAAATTATAGTCATAATATTAATGATAATGACACTGATGAGATAGTAATAATGATGACGGTAATAATTTTACAGGAACCGCTTCATTATTAAAAATAATGGTAATAATAATAAAGCTGCTGATAACAATAACAATAATGATAATAATTTTGATGATGATAATGATGATAATAATGATGATAATAATAACAATAATGATAATATTAGCCATAATGCCAATGATACTATTACCGTTACCAATACTGATACCAATACTAATACTCACCGGGATGCAAGCAAAGCAGAACAGACTGAATCGAGGCCTGGCTGGGTCAAGAAGGCAAACAAAGCCGGGGCATAGTGAAGCGGGGTCTAGTAGGGGCAGGAAAGCAAACAATGCAGGGGCAAGGCGAAGGTGAAGCGGGGCCTGGCAGGGGTAGGGAGGCAGGCAAAGCAGGGGCAGGGCGAAGGTGAAGCGGGGCCTGGCAGGGGCGGGCAGGGAAAGTATGGCCTGGATCAACCGGGGGCTCGCCATTTGCTCGGACCAGATGCAGGGACAGAAAATGTTTGCAATCTCTTTTTCTTTTCCTCTCTCCCTTTCCCCCGCCCTCTCCCTCCCTCCCTTTTTTATCCTCTCTTTCCGATTCACACGCCACTACAAACACAAACAAATCCACATGCCTGTGCGTTTTCCTTTTTTTTTATCCCACTTCTCTATGTTTATCTTTATTGCACCTTCTACTCATCTGTTTATCTAATCCATTAAGAATAAATCTTTCATCTCCTTTGCAAAACCACGTGTTGTACTGTGTTAATCACTGCAATATATTTCTCCTCCCCCGCCACCGCCACCAGTCTCAAGCGCTAACGCACGCTGGGGCCGCTGTGTACTCTCGCCCGGGCAAATATATTTCTCTTTCCGTAGTATATATTCTCCAGGAACGCTGTGGCACTCTTTTGCACTCGCGCCTACATACATACAGCCGTACACATACATTGCACAGGCATACATGCATGCATTTGCTTTCACATCTCACGGTCGCATTTCTATTCCTTCGAAAGGAAGCTCACGCTGGGAGTGCGCGCCCCGACGCACGCACCCCGGACGCACTGGCTCGTAACCTGTATATCCCCTTAATACTTGGCCCTATGGCGGATCGCCCCATGTCACTGGGTGCCACTTCAAGGTGCCACATCGAGAGAGCCGCCACTGTGGGAAAACCCTACCTTTTGTATCTTCATAAATCGATATAGGTGTATGGCAGTAGGTCCTGGAGGGAGGGGGAGGGGGACGGACGGAGAAAGGGAGAGTGAGGGCGGGAAGAGAAGTAGGAAGGAGGGACGGACGGAGAGAGGGAGATAGATGGGTAGAGGAGAGGAGGAGAAGAGGGAAGACAGAGAGGGAGAGAGACGAAGGAGGAAGAAAATATGGAGAAAGGCAGAAAGAAGGAGGGACTACTTAGAGAGGGAGGGACGGGAGGCAGACAGAGATAGAGAGAGAGAGAGAGATAGAGAGAGATAGAGATAGAGATAGAAAGAGAGAAAGAGAGAGAGAGAGGCAGAGGGAAAGGAGAGGGAGAAAGAGGGAGGGGATGGAGCCGAGGATGGTTGGGAGATCATATTGGGTCGCGCTGAGAGTGAGGTTTAAGCTGACTGTTGGTTCGCCTTGCGTGCTTAGAGTGTTCATTTTGTTCGTATTTTGGGAAACGTTTCTCCATCTCTCGTTCCGTTTCATCTTTCTCTATACCTATATTCACCCAATTTTCTTTCAATAGATCTCTCTTTCTCTCTCTCTCTGCCGTTCGCACCCTCTCCACCGCCTCTCAGTACCTTTATATTCTTTTCATTGCCTTTTCTCGTTTCTTCTTCTCTCTCCCTCTCCCTCTCCCTCTCGGACCCATTCATCCACGTTTCCTCTCCGCTAGAATCCGCCATCTCTGCTTGGCTGTGCGACCTTAGTGTCTCTATTCCCTTTGGCCATGATGGAACAGTCGCCGATATTGTCAGCCTGTCACATTTAGCGCCGCTGTGGCATGAGTAAATATTTGTTCCAAGGGTATCTAATCATTTTCATTTTCATAATTAATGCTACTGCTGCCATTGGTATTTCGTGAATTCATGTTGTTGCTGTGATTTTGTAAACAATCATACTATTATCATATGCACACACACACACACACACACACACATATATATATATATCTGTGCATGTTTGTAAGTATCTGTGTGTTTATGTAGACATACATTTACATATTACTGATCACCGCCATCTTTTGCCCGTCATAACGTATTTCGAATTAAAGCAAAACTTTCTTTTCATATCAATGTTATTAACGCGAGTAACATCCCCTTTTCGAAAGAAGCGTAATTGTGTTTATAAGTTTTACCCATAATTTGGCTGGTGGTGGCAGAGCATAGCGAGGATGGGGTCTGGAGGAGAGAGAGAGAGAGAGAGAGAGAGAGAGAGAGAGAGAGAGAGAGAGAGAGAGAGAGAGAGAGAGAGAGAGAGAGAGAGAGAGAGAGAGAGAGAGAGAGAGAGAGAGAGAGATAGAGAGATAGAGAGAGAGAGAGAGAGAGAGAGAGAGAGAGAGAGAGAGAGAGAGAGAGAGAGAGAGAGAGAGAGAGAGAGAGAGAGAGAGAGAGAGAGAGAGAGAGAGAGAGAGAGATAGAGAGAGAGAGAGAGAGAGAGAGAGAGAGAGAGAGAGAGAGAGAGAGAGAGAGAGACAGAAAGAGAGACAGAGCGAGAGAGAGAGAGAGAGAGAGAGAGAGAGAGAGAGAGAGAGAGAGAGAGAGAGAGAGAGAGAGAGAGAGAGAGAGAGAGAGAGAGAGAGAGAGAGAGAGAGAGAGAGAGAGAGAGAGAGAGAGAGAGAGAGAGAGAGAGAGACAGAGAGAGAGCGTGCGTTATTGACGAAACGCTGAATGCCGAAACAGAGAAAGAAGTTCAAAACCGGGGCATCGGATGAAACATCAGAGAACCGAATAGATGAATTCAAGCAGATTCGAAACAGCGCACGAATCAGCGAATAATACACGCAGATCAAAGAGGTTCCGAAGTTGTGAAGCATTAGATAAATGGAATAATGTAATAATGCGATGAAGATGAAGTTGTGTGTGATTAAGCAATATGTTTCATGAAGCTAGGTATAATGAAGCATCAAATCTGTGACTCATGAAGTAGCACATCAATGAGTGAAGCAAGAGTTTTAGAAGCTGTGTGGCGAAGCACTAAAGCTGTGTGTGGTGAAGCAACGAAGCAGGGTGTGGTGAAGCAGTGAAGGAATGAAACTGTGTGGTGAAGCAATGAAGCAGAGTGTGGTGAAGCAGTGAAGGAATGAAACTGTGTGATGAAGCAACGAAGCAGGGTGTGGTGAAGCAGTGAAGGAGTGAAACTGTGTGATGAAGCAATGAAGCAGAGTGTGGCGGAGCATAGACGCGCCGGCGACCAGTCATAATCCCCAGGAAGCGGCTGTGTGAGTCTTGCGACAATAATGATGCTGATGGCGTGGCAGCGCGATGCTTCCTCGTTGTTGTTTGCTGTGCGCGGTCGCCTCCTCGGCCGCGATTTTGCTGTGGTCGCTGGGCGGGGTCTCTCTGCCGCTGCAGCCCTGCGTAAGGAGGTCCTCGTCAGTGGAAGGATATGGTGATATGTGTGGTTAAGAGAGAGAGAGACAGAGAGAGTGAGAGAGAGAGAGAGAGAGAGAGAGAGAGAGAGATAAAGTTTGACAGAGAAATAGGAATAGAGTAAGAGGAAGTAAAATAAAATTACTTTTAAAAATTTGCATACCACAAAAGAAAGATACCATCTGAAGAGCTAATTGAAGCCAAAGACAAAACCAACTAAATCCAAAGCAAAGAAAGAGGGCTAATGGAAAGCGATCGCGAGGCTGTGTCTACCACGAGAAAATTATTCGAATTATCCGACGCCGGTGATGCCAAGCTTTCCTCTGTTGGTTTAAACTGTGTCGAGGGCTTCAGATGCCGCACCCCCCCCCCCCCCCGCCCCACTTGTACAAAAGGATTAACTTTTTCGGATTCATCAGCTGTTGTAGAGGACTTTATATAATTCTTCTGCTAATCGTATTATCTTGTTAGATTTGGGCATTTATTTCCGGTAGTCTAGGATACCTAGGAAAGAAAAGTGATACCGGTTTCTCAAGCCTCAACCATTATGACTGGTTTATCTTCTAATAATGTCAAGAATTTTGTACATTAGTCAGTATTGTAAATGCAACTACTAAATGTTTTCTAAACCATACTTTAAATGTTCCTATCATAAGAACTACAATTCAAGTGTATTTAAGTGTGTTAATAGTACTCCTCCACTGCAAGTCCGTAAAATAGGTGAAGAAGCAAAAGTGAATGCTGTATACGCAATAAAAAGAAGAAATATTATCATAAAAGAACTACCAAATAAGCTATTTTTTAGAAGCCAAGATAAAGGGCCAGTAAGAATTCAAAGAAAACAACAATACAGTGAAAGAGGAAAATAAAGGCAGTCTTAAGAAAGGAAATAATAATATAATGACCCTAAAAGAACAAAGTTTCCGTTCGAACGCCGAGACACCCAAGGAATCCGACATTTATGTCACGGAGCGTTGATCAAGGAAATACCTTTGTTTCCAGGAGCCTTCCAAGCGTGCTCTGGCGGTGTAGGATATTTGAAGAGCTTTCCTTCCCTCTTCCCCTCCTCCCTGTGGCAGAAGGCAGGAAGCCCCCCCCCCCCCCATATCCCTGTAGGACAGGAGGCATTCCCACCCCCATCTTTCTCCTTCCTCTCATGCCCGCCGTGAGGCAGGAGGAAGCAGGAGGCATACCCTTCCCCCACCCCTCTCCTCTCCCCATGCTCTCTGTGAAGCAGGAGGCTGGCAGGAGGAGTCCGGCGACGGCGTGGCTGTCTGAACAGGAGGACAGGGACTCTCGCTCCCACATTTCCGGCGCGGGTTGTTTAGGGGATTTTCCTCGTGGGCCGAAGGGTCCGAATGCCGCGGGCGGGTGTGTGTATCTTCAGCGTGGGGGGCGGGAGGGGGATTAATTCGGACATTTTTTTTGTCCATTTTGAGGAGGCGGTCTCAGGAGGGCAAGCTGGCAGGCAGGTTCACTCGCTTGGTTGGATGTCAAATAACCTGTGTTATTTTGAGCAGACTTGTGTTGTGACTTCACTAGTTTGTAAACTATCCCTGCCTTTCGGTCTCTCTGTCTCCGCCCAAAGTCAGTTCGAACGAAGTTGTAAATAGCGGATCCGGACAGAGGCTTGTTCAGCAGTTGAGTCCCAGATGCTTCTGGTTTAGAAAAGGAGGAGGTGTGGGGGGGGGGGAGGTGTACCCATGGGGCACAGTCAAGGGAAAGGGTAAGGGGAGGGGGGAGGAGAGGCTTTAGCAGGTGGTGTTGAGAGAAAGGGGGGAGGCAAGAGCAGGGGGCGAGGAGGTAAAGTGGTTCGTAATTGGTTAATTGGTGACAGGTACTTCGGAGACCCTATATATGGGCGGGAAGGGGGGGGGGGGTCCTTAACAGATTATGAGGGAGTTTTTCCTTTTCTCTCTCTCCTTTTTCTCCTTCTGTGTCACCATCTTTCATTTTTGGAGATAAGAGACCTTGATCAAGTTCTCTGTCTTTTGCATGTATTTTTTTTAATGTGTGGGAGACTTTGGCAGTTAGTGGATATATTTGAGGAGCTCACTTTAGGAGGAATTTGGAAAGACAGGATTGGTTAGCGGGGTCTGGAGGAAGCGGAGGGGACGGAGATGGAAAAAGGGAGTAGAGGGGTAGGAGGGGGGAATTGAGGAAGTAGAAGGGAGAAGGAGGAAAATGAGGAGAGGTGTAAAGAGGGTAAGATGGAAAGGGGGAAGTTGGAGGTAATTGGAGGAGGAGGTGAATAGAGATGATGAGGAAGAGATAGAGAAGAGGTCAAGGTCGGGGGAATAGGGTGAAGGAAGAAAGGGAGAAAAGGAAGTGACATGTGGAGAGGAGGAGCAATGGAGATGGCAAGAGCAGGTGGAGCACCGTGTGTTGTAAGGCAAGTTTGAAGGCTCGCAGGAGGAAGTTGTGAAGACTTAGGCTTTCGGGTTCGGAGGCTTGCACGCGAAGGATGAGGGAGGTACGTGGAAAAGGACGATGAACGAAAAAGGATGAACTGAGTGGTAATGAGAGAAGAAAAATACAAGGCAAAATAGGAAAATGGAGAAATAATAGGAATAGATATAAGGAGAAAAGGGAGGATCACGGAGAAAAAAAGAGGGAAGGGAGGGCAGACAGGACACGGAAGAGGGAGGGGGGGGGGAGGAAGAGGAGGAAGCGAGAGAAGGAAGGAGAAAGGAAGGTTGGAAGATTAAGAGCCAGGCTGTAGGCGGCGCTGCGTCTAGACTGTCAAAAGTGTGTTTGTTGCTTGTTTACCGACCAAAGGAGTTGTGATCGTGCCCTGGTTATTGACGCGGTTGGGGGAGTCCGGGTGGGGAAGGGAGGGCGCAGTGGGGAGGGAAAAGGGGAGGGGAAGGCGTAGTGCGGGATGGCATCCTTGTAGTAGCGTCTACGTCATTAATTTTGTGTCAGGTAGGAACTTCTGCCTTGCGGGCTATAGTGCGCTGCTATTCTTCCTTGTCGGGCTATTGCCGCTATCATGTTTTCATTGCTTCCTTCCCAGCTCTTGTTTTTTTTCTTTCTTTCTTTCTTTATTTATTTTTTTTTACGAGAAGAGCTTTTAATCTCGGTTTCTATTGGTGGGGACGATCTTATTACTTGCTCCCTATTGGTAGAGAGAATTGTGTATCTGCTTATTGGTGAAGAGAGTATTAAATCTTGCTGCCTATTGGTGGAAAAAAAAGAATATTGACGCCTATTGGTGGAAGGAATCTTGAATAATGACACTTTTTGGTAGAAGGAATATTGAATATTGACGCCTATTGGGAAAGAAAATATTGAATATTGACACTCGTTGGAGATATCATAGTTACTTGGTTGAGAGAGAGAGAGAGAGAGAGAGAGAGAGAGAGAGAGAGAGAGAGAGAGAGAGAGAGAGAGAGAGAGAGAGAGAGAGAGAGAGAGAGAGAGAGAGAGAGAGAAATCAGATGAATATCACAACCTCATTGGCCAGGCGAATCACTCAAACTCGCGTCCTCAGTGACCAAACGAATCCCTCAAACTCGCGACCTCATTGGCCAGACGCATCCCTCAAACTCGCGACCTCATTGGCCAGACGAGTCCCTCAAACTCGCATCCTCATTGGCCAGACGCATCCCTCAAACTCGCGACCTCATTGGCCAGATGCATCCCTCAAACTCGCGACCTCATTGGCCAGACGTATCCCTCAAACTCGCGCTCTCATTGGCCCAGATGTGTTCACATACTTGGTAGATGTCAGCCGTGCATTCTCTCCTGCTTTCACGACCTGCTTGCTTTCACAGCCTGTTGCTTGGTGTCGCTTGGAGGAACTTGCACATTTTCGGCTCCGGGAGGTAGCTCACCGCGCCGTCGTTGGCTTAATTGCCCCGTCAGACGCCGTTCTGGAGGATGCTAATTAGAAAGCAGGAAACGCTTTTTCGCATGTGTTCGGTCCGTGTGTTTCGCGCATTTCATTTGTTCGTCCATGGCTTTAAAATGTGCACGTGTTAATTAAACAAATTTACTGCGGCAAGGGGGAGAGGTAAGAGGGGAGGGGGGATTAGGATGAGACGAAGAGGGGGGGGGGGGGGGGGGATTTTTCTATTTCTCTTATTTTTATCTTCTGGGGAAGGTGATGTTTTTTTTGGTGCAGAGTATCTTGGAATGTTGTTACTGATTAGGGAAACTGCATCATTATTACGATCACAGGCGTATCTTTGCCTTGAATTATTCCTTAATAAGGAACATAACGATAAAGATTATTCGTAATTAGTATAAAAATGATGGTTAGACGAAAAGGACAAAATAAGATGAAAACTGTCTTTCATTTAGTAGCATATTCTTTAGCCGTGTCCTTTCTCATTTCTTTCTCGTTTTCTTTCATTCATCGGAGTTAGTCTTTTCCCGTTTTCTTTCATTCCCCGAAGTCAGTCATCTCCCAAGACCGAATATTTCCCATTTTTTCTCATTGACTGCAGTCAGGAGTCGCCCGCGCAGGATTTCCCATTGCGCAAGCGGAGAAATTTCAACAACTTTATTCGCTTCAAAAGTAATTTCCCGCATACATATAAATTAAGGAAGTTAAGAAGTTTTAGTATAAATGTAACCTGAACAGCGCCATTTTCGCTGATGGTGGTATCGCTGGTATTTTGAAGTCTTTCTTGGGATAGGATAGATTTAGAATTAGAAATCATATGTACTAGGAACGGGTGAATGTTACATGTATATTTGTGTGCTTGCGTCTTTATGCTTGTCTGTGTGTAGGTGTATGAGGATATGTGTGTGCCTATGCAAAAGTGTTTGTATATGTCTGCATATATATACAAGTCCACAGACGCAAACACGTATCTACAGTAAACACATGCACCTGCATACACGTACCCAACGCACTTGCGTATGCAAATAAATGTTCGCGCGTGTGTGTGTTTCATGCACGTTTCATCATAGGTCAAAGTTCAACGTGTTTAAAATAGCGTAGCGTAAACTCCCTGCTCTGAAGGACAGGGGAGTCAGACGGAGTTTAATTTTATCTCCCAGCATTAAACGAGCGATGGGATCTCAGGGGAGGGGAGGGGGGGGAGAGGGTAGGTGGAGCAGGGGGGGAGGGTATAGGTGGAGCAGGGGGGGAGGGTATAGGTGTAGCAGGGGGAGGGGGTAGGCAGGTTGAGAAAGCGGGGCGATACTACTGGCAAAGCTATAGTTTGGCTTGTTTGTTTGTTTGTGCTGCTGTGTGCGTGTTAGTTTGTTTGTGGATATGTGTACGTTTATTTGTTAGTAATTGTGTGTACCGGTTTGTGATTCTATGTGTGAGTCTGTGACTGTATGTATGTTTGTTGTGTGTACATATCTTTTTATGTGAGCACATCTTTTATTTACGTATCCGCATTTTAATGAGTAATTCTATGTGCACGTGAGTTCAAGATGAAATCACACAATTGAAATTCTGGCAAAGGAGTCCAACAGCATAATATTCTTCGCTTGCTTCTCATTTTCCTTGCCTTCTTCTCCCTTATTACTCTCTCTCTCTTTCTCTAATAGATCAGGCTTTTACTTTCCTTCTCTTCCTCCTTCCCGTTATCATTTACCTTTTCGTCTCTCCTTTCAAAGAAACAAATATCAACATTATCACAATTAAATATTCATACAGTCACAAATGAATCACACAGTCGCAGTTGAACATGCAGACACAGTTATGGCCAAACGCGTTCATACAATCACAATCAAACACACGCACACACACAGCCACAACCAAACATGCACACACAGTCAAAGACTAAACACGTATATACAATCACAATCACACACACACACACACACACACACACGCACACACACACACACACACACACACAGTCGTGGCCAAAAACGTACATATAATCACAATCAACACACACACAGGCATTCTTCTGTTTCCTTCTTTATTTTTGTCTCTCCTTCTATACATCTCCTTCTGTCTCCTTCTTAATCCGTCTCTCGCCCCCTTCCCTTCTTTTTTATCTTCTCCCCTTCTCTTTTTATCTTGTCTCTCTTCAACTTTCTCTTTAGCCTTTGATCCTTCTTCTCTTACCTCTCTGTAGCCTCTTCTTAGGTATTTTCTTCTTCTCTTTTCCTTTAATCCTTCTTGTAATCTGCTGCCTCTTCCTTCTCCTTCCTTCCCTCTTGTCTCCTCTCTTTCGCTCTTCAACCTCTCATTCTATCATTTATCCCCTCTCCTCATCCTCAGCCTCTTCTTTCTTATCTATTTTCCTCTTCTCCTTTACTTCCTCACTTCTCGTCCCCCTATCTCTTCCCTCTCCTCTTTCTTCTTACCATCTCCCTCTCCTCTTCCCGACCTGTCTTCGGCGACCCTTGGCGGGGTGTCGCCTCCCCCTGCTCCTTCCCCCACTCCTAACCCACCACTTCACCACTACCCCCTTATCTCCCCCCCCCCTACTCACCTCCAACCCCATCCTGCCCTGTCTCCGCTCCTCCAACCCCACGGATCCTCCCAACCACCCATCCTCTAAAATCCCTACCCTCCACCCCTACCCCAACCCCCCACCCACCTCCTGCCCACCAACCCCAACCCTCACTCCTTCCTAACACTCCTCCCCCCTTGTCACCAGTCCTACCCCCCCCTCTCCCCATCCCGACACACAGTTCCCCAGGATATTGGCCTGCTAAGAGCTGGCCAAACGAACTGTCTACCTGTCTGTCTGTATGCCTGTCTATGTGTCTAGGTCCTTTGTCTGTTCTTGGGTCTTCGGTGATTACGTTTGCACTCTTAAGACATCAAAAATTGTGTTTTTTTTATCTAAATGTGGAATCGTCAGATTTAGTTCTACATTGGTTGGAGTTATATCTTTCCGTAATAATTGTTTTTGAATTACAGTTATTAACGTTAACGAAATCAAGTGCCATCGCAATGAGCTATCTGTTCTAACGTAATGCCAGACATTACTTTAACCTCTGTATGATTTCTATTCTTTTCATGTTTAAAGAATTTATCTCGCATGAATACATCGACATCGATTCACACTTGTGAATCGTTTGCGCCATAGAGCGTTCACCTGCAAACCATTTGTTTCATTTGTACATTCTACACACCTGCATATCCCTTGATCCACCTGTATAAAGATATCTCCGCACCTGCATACAATTTTCTCAATGGGTACACTATTGGACATGTTCTTTATTTTTTTAGTGCTTTTACACCACTGTATACGTAACTCTACCTCTTTCTGTGAACACTCCACTAACTACGTCACAACACCTTTCCCTATATAAAATATATTACCCAAGACACTCGAAAGCGGCGCCTCCGAGAACTCGTCAGGTTTCATATTCACCGCCTTCGTATTATGCGAACGTGATCATAACAAATGCAATGCAAAAGCTTGCCGAGATCCGAAAGATTCAAACTGGAAAATTTTTTGTGTTTGTTTCTATCTATATTTTTATTTTATCATCATCCATTCATTCTGAATCCGTTGTTAGGCTCAAATATTTAAATATGTTGTTTATATTTTTTCTCGTTAAAAAAAGAAAATGAAAAAAAAAAAAAAAAAAAAAACTACAAACTGTTCTTATAAGACATATTTTGAATATGTCTCGAACAGCCAAACATTTTGACTCTTTTTTGTTGAATTATACATGATATACGACTTGTGTACCTGACTGTAATTACACGCGTGTAATTTATATATATCTGCCAGTATATATGTCTGCCAGTCTATGTTTCCATCTGCTTCTCGTGTGTGTGAACCTGTTTATGCGTGTATCTGTTTTCATACATGTATATTTGTGTGTACGTATGGACTATATGCCTGATGCTAGATTTATCCCAAGTGCGTTTTATTCTGTACATATCGAAATCTTTTGTTGTAAGCAGGCGACAGATTTAGAATTTCCCCTAAAAAGAGGGAGAAAAAAGAGCACACAAAAAAATATAAAGGAAATGCTGAGAGTTGTGAAAATGCGTTGAAAGAAAGAAGTGTGTCTGTGGAGTGGGTGGGGGGGGGGAGGGGGGGCAGGAGAGGGATCGGATTGGGGGAGAGGAGTGGGGAAAAGGAAGAGAGGGGGGGGAAATTTAATGGTATCGGTTTACAATATAAGGTTGATGACTCACGGTGGCGAGGTAAGGTGGGGGAGGGGGGAATGAGGGGGAGAGAAGGGAGAGGGGGCATAGTTCAGGGGGGAGAGTGTTGGGGGAAATGGTGGGGAGAAAAGGAGGGGGGGGGGGGGCATAGTTCAGGCAGGAAGGGGTTCGGAATTTCAGGTTTAAGGATTGGGATAAGCCTTTTCAATTTGGGGAAAGTTTATGTGCCTGTAATTTTGGAGAATGTATGTGTTTTTTTTTCCCTGAGCGTGTGAAGGGCGGGGAAGGGGGCGGTGGAGGGAGAGAAAGGGCATGGGTAGGGATAGGGGGGGAGGGTGTGGGGGAAAGAGGGGTGTAGAGATAAGTGGAAGGGAGGGAGAGGAAAAGGAGAGGGAAGAGTTTTCTAACACCCTTTCTAGGTCTAGGTAAGGTTGGGCAGAGAAGGGGGAGGGGGAGGGGGGGGGCGAGATGAGATGCACTTTTGATTGATTCCTTACAATACTTCAGGGGTTTGTAGCTCTA
>BOPN01000704.1:194295-196795 GCA_017312705.2 Penaeus japonicus | reverse complement strand
TCACATACTCACTCACTTACTCACCTACTTACTTACTCACTCACTCACTCACCCAACCACCCACTCACTCACTCACTCACTCACTCACTCACTCACTCCTCACAAGTATGAGAATGCAAATGTAAACACACACACACACATGATTGAATGAGATAACACTTGTACAGATTTTTCACGAGTTGATTACACATGTGCTAACCGTAATTTTATTGACCATAAGATAACTGAAATTATATTGTGCAGTAATCACGTCTAGATTTCATAGGAAAACAACAAATTACAATAAAATATAGGGTACTTTTGATGGTTTCTTATACTGTTATAATGTTTCACATCATCGTAACGTTTCCCACAGTTTTGATGTAATATTTCCTGCGGAAATTGTCCTAAAGTTCACATAATGTCTAAAAGCTCCGATATGCCATGCTGACGCTTCACATAACTTTTATATGTTCCACATAGTGTTCTAACGTCTCTCATAACTTTTATAATCTTCACATGATGTTCTAACGTTTCACGTAACTTTTATAAGCTTCACATGATGTTTTAACGTTTCACATAACTTTTTAAATGTTCACATGATGTTTTAACGTTTCACATAACTTTTATAATCTTAACATGATGTTTTAACGTTTCACATAACTTTTTAAATCTTCACATGATGTTTTAACGTTTCACATAACTTTTATAATCTTAACATGATGTTTTAACGTTTCACATAACTTTTTAAATCTTCACATGATGTTTTAACGTTTCACATAACTTTTTAAATGTTCACATGATGTTTTAACGTTTCACATAACTTTTTTAAATCTTCACATGATGTTTTAACGTTTCACATAAATTTTATAATCTTAAGATGTGATGTTCTAACATTTCACATAACTTTTTAAATCTTCACATGATGTTCCAACTTTCACATAACTTTTATAAGCTTCACACGTTTCACATGCCTCTTCTAACGTATTCCAAACAGCAATTGCATCATCATATACGGTTCTAACGTCTCAGATGCCATTTTCTGGTTTCGCATAATGTTTAATGTCTTACCATACTGTTTAACATTCCAAATAACCTTTAGCGGCTTTACATACTATTATAACGATCATACGAATTGTTTATCGGCGTCGCATAGCATTCTAACTTTTAACTTCACAAGCTGATCGAAAGTCTCACATATCCTAGTAATGTTTCACAGAGCGTTTTCTAGCAACAGATCCCTCGGATGCGGTCGGCGGCGATTTGCAAAGTAGATGCAAGCGCTTCGCAAAAGGGGTAAACAACCGTTATTTGTCAGAGTTCTCAAGCGACGTCAAATCCTGCTATGGTAAGAGGGGAGGGGGGGAGGGGTAAGGGGGAGGGGGGAAGGGGTAAGGGGGAGGGAGAGGCTTATTTACGTTGAACCCACACGCATGTAGGTCAGATCGGCAGGCTGACAGCGTGGTGATCTATAGTGTATGGTGAGGGGCGAGGCTTTAATTACCCTGAACCCGCGAGCATGAAGAGCAGATTTGCAGGCTGACAGGGTGGTGATCTACGGCGCATGGCGATATTGCACCAATGTATACGCAGAGGTAGAGGAGCATAACAATCCCCAGGGACTGACGACTGCATACTGTTACTGGCAGAGCGAATTGTCTCAATTGTGGTTTGCCGAGTAGGACTGGCGGTCCCCACTCGCGGGAGAGAGAGAGGGCGCCGCTGCTCCCTTGGCGTAATGACACGGGTCGCGGATCATCCTCTTTAATACACTATTATTTAAACGGGTGTCGCAAGCGGTGGGCTGCCGGGGGGGGGGGGGGGGGGAGAAGACCTGGGGAAGGGGCTGGGAAGGGCTTGGGGAAGGGGAGTTTCAGGGGCTGTAGAGAGGAACTAGGCCACGGGGAGGCTTAGGGAGGACTTCAAGGGGTTAGGGGGCAGTGGAAGGGTGAGAGGCATAGGGTTTGGGGGATGAGGGGGGTAATGGGAAGGGAGAGGGGTGGGGGACACCTGGGGAGACTGGATGAGAGGGGGGGGGGTATGTGTCGGGGGAAGAGCGAAATTATTTATTCACTTGTCTCCGTGACTGCCTGGTTGTGGATGCGTACACAGATGCAGTGAGACAGATTGCAAGTATACATAGACATAGATGCACAAGCCGGTTTACATACATGCGCACATAAGCATATAGACTCACATACAGACACACACACACACAGAACATTTAAGAGATAGAGAGATTGAGAGTAAGACTGAGAGTGAGAGTGAGAGTGAAGGTGAGATTGAGAGTGAGAGTGAGAGTGAGAATGAAAATGAAAATGAAAATGAAAATGAAAATGAAAATGAAAATGAAGATGAAGATGAAGATGAAGATGAAGATGAAGATGAAGATGAGAGTGAGATTGAGATTGAGATTGAGATTGAGATTGAGAGTGAGAGTGAGAGTGAGAGTGAGAGTGAGAGTGAGAGTGAGAGTGAGAGTGTCTGTGTCTGTGTCTGTGTCTGTGTCTGTGTCTGTGTC
>BOPN01000704.1:179295-181795 GCA_017312705.2 Penaeus japonicus | reverse complement strand
CGAGCCTAAGCCGCCGCCGGTCGTCGTCATCAAGAAGGAGTACGAGGAGGAGCCGCTCGACGACTCTAACAGCAACGGCGAGATGCTGCGCCTGGGCGCCATGGGCCGCCCGCCGCCGCCGCCCTCGCGCCCGCCGCCCGGAGTGCCCACGGCGCAGGAGTCCCGCTTCAGCACGCTGCCGCGCTACCGGCCGCCCGAGAACATGTCGGCGCTGCGTCACGAGGAGCCGCTCATGTACTACGGCACGAGGGGCATCCCGCCGAAGGGGCCCTATGGCGTGCCCCAGCAGGGCCCCCCGGGTGTGCCCCCCGGGGCCATGGGTGCACACGCCACGCACCCCGGTTACCAGCCCCGCAGCTCGCGCCAGCCGAGCGTGCCGCTGCCGCCGTACGGGCCGCCGCCGCGCCCGCCTTTGGGCTCCGACATCGAGCGCTACTACCAGCCGCCGCCGCCCGTCATCACGGAGCAGCCGCGGCCGCAGCAGCAGCAGCACTTCACGCCCTACGAGCGCTCCTACCCCAAGACGCTGGAGTCGCTGGCGGAGCGCGTGCACTCGTTCTACGGGCCGCCGGGCACGGAGCCCCCGATGGTGGGGCCGCCGCGGCAGGATCGCGCGCGCGAACCGCCCATGTACGGCACACTGGGCCGCACGACCACCGTGGGACGGCCGCGGCTGGCCCGCACGCTCAGCGACCAGCGGCTACCGGCAACGGAGCGCGAGAGCCTCAGCGACTACGAGGGCAGCGGTCCGTCGGCGCGCCGCATCAAGGCGTCGACGCTGCAGTACCCGTCGGGCGCGCAGGTCACGGACCGCGCCACGCTCGAGCGATACCAGGAGACTATGCGGCGCCTCAGCGCCCTGCGCCAGAGGACGCGCTCCGTGGACTACGCCAGCGATACAGAAGTCACGCTGCCCCGCTCGTCGCTGCTGGCGCGGGCGAGAGGCACGCACCACGTGCCCGCAGGCGGGGCCGCGGCCGCGCGCTCCAACTCCCTGCCGCGCCACTCGCGCCACCGCGGCGGCTCCCACGTGCGCTTCGAGGCGCGCGGAGGCCCCGCGGTGAGCGAGGACGAAAGCGACGGCGCCGTCAGTGCCCCGGAAATGCCCACGGGCACCGAGAGAGGTAAGCCGCCCTCTCTCTACACGCACGGTAAGCCACCCTCCACCTGCCTGCCAACACCCACAGATCGCTCGTTTCTTCTCAGCTTGACCTCCTTCGTCTTAACTTAAGTCCTTCCCCAACCCCACAACTGGTTCCAACTTCTCCTCTTCCGCTACGGAAGCCTCATCCCCCCACACCCCCGCTTCCCCCGGCCTGACCTCTACCACCCCAACCCCAGCCTCAACCCCGCCCCATCCTCAGCCTCAACCCAATCCTTCCATAACCGTTCCACAGGAGGCGGTCACACTCTTCGTCTCCTCCCCCCCTCTCCTCCCCGTCTCTACCACTCCTACTCCCCATATTATCTATTGAACGCCTTTGCAATTTGCTACTATAAATTTGTGCTCGACGCACCTCCTATAGCCAACACATGTGTACATCCGACTTCCACCACGCAGTACACCAGCGCGAGGTAAGATTGTACATCTTGGCACATTCGCTGTTCTTGAGTTGTACCCTTCCCTCACCCGCCCTGGCTGTGTGTAGGTTACTTTACTCGATATAAGCCGCACTTCTATACATAGACAGGAATATATTCATAATCACGTTTACATGATCACATATTCTTACACTCTCTTTCTTAATGTATCTCACACATACATAGAACACTCATAAACGAAAGAATCAAAGGGTTTTACAGACAATTATAAACACATGTTCATTCTCATATTCATTTCATATCAAACATATGTAAACATGTACAGTAGTCCCTTTCTAGCAATAACGTATTCATAAATTTATGAAAATAAAGTGATAGTGGAGGAGAGAGGGGGGAGGGGGTAACTAGTTTAAGGCCAGTATTATTTACTTGTTCTTGTCCATCCCCTTATCCGTTGCCTGCTTTGTCTTGTCTGTTATCGCAGTTCGCGAACAAAAATGAAAAAAAAGACCATTAACAAATGAAAAACTCTCCAGTAAAGTATAACAATAGTTGACTCCCTCGTGAAAGTTAGAATTTATGATATCAACTTTTTGACGACATCTGTACATGGGATGGCAAAATACTTCATGGCAAAAGGATTTAATATCCGATATATATATTTTTTTTCTTGCTATCTTTATAGAAACTGAAATGTTCTATACATGCACATACATTTTCTTCTAGTTACCGGATGATTTTGCAAACAAGTTTTACCTGAGGATTATTTTCAAATCAATCTATCCATTTAAACTTTGTATACTGTATATAACCGGTTACTGACTAGTGCGAAGATTAAGGAATACGGGTACACAGAAAGGCAATTCACAGGAAATAGCTTAATCGGTTGTCTCCTCTTCCGTCTTCAATTATTCTTAGGATGAGGTAAGCTCTCGAGTACTTAGGTAAGAGTTGAATA
>BOPN01000704.1:161795-171795 GCA_017312705.2 Penaeus japonicus | reverse complement strand
ACACACACACACACACACACACACACACACACACACACACACACACACACACACACACACACACACACACACACACACACACACACACACACACACACACACACACACACACACACACGCACACACAAATCTCGACAAGGTTCATCTGCCTTCGATTACTCCACTTTACAACTTGACTCTTTTACGCTCCCATGAACACAGGAATCCCTTACATTTACTACCAGGTTTACAGTTTGTTCAAAATAATGACTTATGATTGGGTCAGGTGTCAATATTTCAAAACAATCTTCCTACATTATAGAAAATACAGTATCATCTATCCATTTTCGCTTTTCAATTCACTATACATTCGAAATACATCAGTTCTGGGTAATCCAAAAAATTCCGCTGTGTATTCCTGTCCCCCTTCTTGTTTGTTCTCAGCCCCTCCCCCCCCTCCCTTCCCAGTCTAAAGCATCTTGGACAGAATATGCAAGATTTCCCATCACCTTTTAAGAATACTTTCCTTTGTGTGTTTTTGTGTCTTTCTCTCTTGCTCTCTTGCAAAGCTCTGGAAGTTTCTCGCTTATGGATCATTCCCTATTTTTTTTCAATAATATTCATATTCTTTATATTTTCCTTTGGCTGAATCGTGTTGTGTTGTACAGGATTATGTGTATCATATCTGTTGTAGAATGCCAGGCACTTTCTATATACAAAAATGAAAGTCAGGTATCACATTATAGAATTCATTTATAAATACGACACCATTGTTATTCATCTTTGATAAAAGAAAACACACACGGAAAGGAAATAACATCAAATACAGAAATTTATACACAACCATAGATGTGTGCTTTGTAAAAGCATTAATCGGAATGATTTTTTTTGTTTCCCCTTTTCTCTAAGTATTTGTCATGTTTAGATATCAGAACTAGATGTTTTATTTTCTCTAGTACGCACGTTTTGATTTCTCATCAACATGTATATGATATCCGTGTCTCTTTATTAATCCGTATACATATATCTCTTTATATACTATTCGTCACCCTATATGACTTTAAAAGGCTTCGCTTCACTCAACAGTCGCTGTTCGTTTGCCTGAACTGAAGGACTGAACCAGGCTTTCATAAATGCTTTATATTTCCAAGCTATAAGTGCACCCCACTCTATGATTTAATCTAATGTTATAAATTTATGATTCAGTGTAAATATCTATGCCTCATGCTTAATAAAGATATTTATTTCAGTCTTAGGGTAGGGAGAATGATTAAGACTCTAGGCTGTTACATGTCAGCATCACAGAATGGAATTGTTCTTTATTACTTCAAGATTCTTTAAATTTTGTCATAATGTTACAGTAATTAGTTTCCTATTGATATAAAAAGAACGCTAAACGATAACTAATGTATATCCATTACAACTTAAACAATGAATATTGTATTATAGTTAAATTTATATATGAGAATATATATGAGCAATACTTACGCCTTCTTTCTCTCTCTCTTCCATGCTATGCCACCAACCAACCAACCAACCAACTGACCTACCACCTCCTCTCAACCACTACCACAATCCACCACACCAACACCACTTCTCAACCACCACCACTACCATTACTACCTCTGTTATTACTACTACACCTACTACCACAACGAACTACAATGTTTTACCACTACTACAACTACTGCTCCAACCACTATCATCACCACAACAACCACCATCGGCGCCGTACCACAGTGAGGAGAGGTGTGTACCGGCCAATGCCTCCTACCGCCTTCAGCACCACTGTACCTGCTACCAAGAATTGGGCAGCGCCACAGTGAACTGAGTGTCTCTCATACGCCAGTCTAGACCTCATCCCCCTCCTTGCGCCTGATAGCCCCCCCCCCCTTTCCTCTATTCTCTGCCTCTTAGCCACTCTCTCAAATGTTTCTTCTGGTTCTCTGTCCCCTACCCCCCACTCTTTCGTAGCCACTCAGATTGTCTCTTTGTCTGCGTCAATCTTACGCTCGTAACCCCCTCCCCAGACCCATATATACCCCCTTCCCCTTCTCTCCTTCCCCCTCTTTTTATATTAATGCCATTTTGCTCATCTGGCAACTGCTGGACGGAAAATTTCAGTGTGTAGCTTTAGGGTGTCAGTCAGCTGCGGTGGTGGCGGGCCAATCAGAACAAAGCATCTGTAAAGGTCTCTGTTTTGATTGGCTGAGTGTGTCTTTTCTCACTCCGTTCCCGACTGAGTCTGGCTATGCAGGTTTGAATATTTATTTTTCCAGTCAGTGCCAGACAACTTGCCCCTCAGATGGAGGTATAAGTTCTAGGGGGACAGACACGCCCGCGCCCACTGGCAATAGCTCCAACAGGTTTCTGCGCATTCTAAGAACCGCAATTAGTACCTGGTTTACCTTTGCCCTGTGTTAGAGTGAGCGGTCGGTTACACGCGCCTGAAATGGTCTTTTCCTCACCTTTCTTTTTTACTTTTTTTTCTCTCGTCCTTACTTATTATGCTTGTTATGATCATAGTTGTCCTTATAACTGACTCTCATAATACCATTTATATCTAGTGAAGGCCTGGGTGAATAAGCTGTCCCCTTCGAAACTTTCCTCGCCTGCTTTGACTTTTACATGTTGATAAATCTGTGTACGTGTCATTTCATGTAGTCTTGTGAGGATGATGCCCGACCTATGAATTCATCATTTGACATATTAAGAGCTGAATGCAAGTGCTTTCATCATTATGTCTCATTTGAATGAACTACTACCTTGTTGTAAAGTTGGGTCGACCCAGGTTGACCCAGGAGGAAGGGTCCGAAATCGCTCATTTTGAAAGTCGAACCATTCCGGTTCGATGTCTATTACATTAAAGCTTATACACACTGGAAGAGAATATTTACATTCACATCCCCTTTTTCTTGTCTATGATCCAAAGAGTTTGAAGGTATGAATTGTCTTCATCCAAAATATGTTACGGCAAGGTGGTGCTAGTTGTATGTTTGGTATGTTCGAGGTATCTATGTTTTGGTATTGTATATATATATATATATATATATATATATATATATATATATATATATATATATATACGTATATATATATATATATATATATATATATATATATATATATATATATATATATACGTATATATATATATATATATATATATATATATATATATATATATATATGTATATATATATATATATATATATATATATATATATATATATATATATATATATATATATATATATATATATATATATATATATATATATATATATGCATTTATATATACATATACATATATATAAATATATATATATATGTGATATATATATATATATATATATATATATATATATATATATATATATATATATATATATATATATATATATATCAGTAATCATTCATGTTTATACTGAAATCAATTTCTATATATAAATATATGAATTTGTGTATACTAATACTGAGAATGGTATTCAATGATCTATTGCCCCATGATTTATTTCTACTCTCCGGTGTCTGTGAAGTCAGCACTTGACAACCGCTACATGGTAATAATGACTGTGTGTCGTGGCCTATTTCATAACCCGGCGATTGCAACGTCCGATTTCATTCTGCGCCAAAAAATTAGTTGCAGCGAGACACCATGAATCGGGTTAACTTTGTGTTTCTTTTGTAAGTGAGTCTTATTTTCTTTTTATTCCTATTTTTGTTATTACATTTTCTTTTTTTTATTCTTGTAATAGTAAATTTAGTTCTGATGTCTGTCAATAGCGCTATATAAAAGAGCCTGATATGATGGCTTGGCTGTCTTACATTGAATTTCCTTGACGTTTCTCTTTCTCCTCAACGATATCAAGGTGGGTTTACGTCGCAACATCAGCCAATTACGGTGTAACGGCATCATGAATTTGCGAATGTATAGAGGTAAGATGGCGAGCTATTTTTGGAATCACCTCCTTTTCCGTATGGACATGAATACATGCATCGCATCTTCACTCGGAAAAGAAAGAAGAGATGTCTGTACACCATGATAATAAGACCAAACAAGATACTAACGAACGGAGCGGGAAAAGCAAAGAGATAGGATATAACTCAGCTAGGTCTAAGGGTTATGAGGCAATGGCGAGTGAAACTATGCAGAAACACATTATAAAATAGACATTTTTTTTCTAACGGGAAGAATCGTTGATTATGAAAAAGGATGAACATACCAGATCAGAACATAGTAGAAGCTTCATATATGATATATTATTATAAAGTCAACGAGGAACTTTTCCAATGCAACTGTCACTGAATATGTTTCTGATCAAAATTTAATATCAATATGATGTTTTTCCTTCGCTACTCAAAAATTATCGGGGATCTGTAAATCCATTTTTAAAATTTTATTTTTGACATCTTTGAGGAGGTAAATATAATCTGGTTATTTAGATGCCTTATTTTCACGATAAAGTTAATGATAACGACGGTAATGTTGATAAAGATGACGATAATGGTGATGGTAATGACGATAATGACATAAGTAATGATAATGACATTAATAATAATAATGATGATCATATCAATGATAATGATGATATCAACTATTACTACAGATAATGATGATAATGATAATGGTGATAATGCTGTTTGTAGTGAAGGGATAGTAATAGTGAGGACAATTTTCTCAGTAATGATAATGATAACGTGAATAGCGACGTCATATTCATCAATGCGCTATTTCAAGCAATACTCTTAGTTAATTATTCTATCTTAGTTTGTTCTCAGCTTCTATCAATTTCAGAAATAGATAGTGGGCGGAGAAAATGATAAAGAGCCACTTAAATAAAAAAAGAAGCGATCGTTAGAAATAATAATGACAATGGTTGTTGTAATTCATGGTATTCATGAAATACGTTACTGACAATGTTTGTTGTTTTATATTCTGTCGATAGTAATGAGGCATATGACCGGATAAGGAAACGATTATAAAACTGTTTTTATATTGAGATAATGATAATGCTACATGAGAAATAGTTAACATCGTGTCTGCACCAGTGTCGTGTGCATATATCCCATGTACACCAGCCGCGTATAAACCTAATCCATGTGTACCAAACAAGTGCACATATATCCTATGTGCGCCAGCCATTAGTACATCTATCCCCGTATATTACATATGTAAGTGGACGAGAAATACTACGATAAACGTGGGTAATGAACTGGTAAAGATTGACCGGAAAATTAGTAAACCGGAGGTCAAAGCCCGTACCTGTATGGGCGTGTGTGTTTGGTTGTGTATCAGCATATGTAGTTGTGTGCGTGTCCGCGTGGCTGTATTTTGAATGTCCGTATGTGTGTGTGTATCCTTATATTTAGACGTTTGCGAATTATATTGATATAAAGCATTTCAATAATCGTAATTGCCTCTCCTCTTCATTATCATTTTTATTTTATATTACTATAACCGTTTTGTTCCATTATAATGAAAATAATGCTAGTGATGATGATCATAATGATAATAGTAATAATAACAATTATTATCATTATTCTTTTTATTCTCATTCATCGTTTTCTTATTCTTATTCTTATTTTTACTACAATTATTGTTACTATTTTTGTTATTATTATCATTATCATCATTTTGAATATTATTATCATTGCTGATGTTATTGCTATCATTATTATAAATGTTATGAGTATGATAATGATTATTATTATTATTACTATTATCATCATCATTATCATTATTACTCTATTGTCATTATTTTTATCGTGCTTACTATCATTTTCATTAATATTGCAATCATTATTAATTATTATTATTATTATTATTATCATTATTATTATTATTACCATTAGTATTATCGTTGTTGTTATTATTATTGTTATTATCATTATTATCATCATCATCTCTATCATTTTAATTCTTCTTCTTAAATTTATTATCATCATTAGTAGTAGTAGTATTGATGACATTATTATCTTGATTATTATTATTATCATCATCATCTTGATAGTTTTTTTTTTCATTATCACTGTTGGTACTAGCATTATGATCATTGCTATTATCATTACCATTGTTTTAATCATTATTATAATTACGGACCTCATAATTATTATCAGATAACATCAAGAAAAGTCAAGTGAAAGCGGACCCTCTCTGGCTGCTTGCAGTAATCAGCTGATCGAACCTATGACGTCACAACCACACGAAAGGGCGATGCCTTCTGGTGCGACGTCGGTGAAGTGAAGGGGTGGGGGTGGGGGGGGGGAGAGGAAGGGAGGGGGGTTAACGTATGATGTCATAGTCTTGGCGCCAACGCTATCTGCAGACAGCCTGCAGCTGCCTCTTTCTTTTTCTTTCGCATATTTTCTCTCTCCCTCTTGTTTCTGTTAATTCTCTATTATCTATCTCTCTCTCTCTGTCTCTCTCCCTGTTTTTGTCTCTTTCGATTTCTCTCTCTCTCTGGCTCTCTCTCTCTCTCTCTCTCTCTTTCTCTCTCTCTTTCTCTCTCTCTCTCTCTCTCTCTCTCTCTCTCTCTCTCTCTCTCTCTCTCTCTCTCTCTCTTTCTCTCTCTCTCTTTCTGTTTCTGACTTAAATAAAGAGGTGAGAAGGAAGGAGTGAATGAAGAAGGGAGGGGAAGAGTGGCGAGAATCACAGCCGGAAATTCGGAAATGCCACAAAGAAGAGGCACTCCTGCATAGGGGATGGGGGGGAGGGGGGGGGAGATGGAGGTCGAATTTGGGTGTATGAGATTCTTCTTCGTCTTCTTGTTGTTTTTTCTTTTCTCTTCTTTCTTCTTCTCTTTCTTTTTCTATATCTTTCTCTTCTTTGCCTTTTTATTGCCTGGAGATGCGGATTAAATACTGGGAAGGAACATATATGAATATGTGAGGTAAAGGTGAGTGATGATTTAAGAGAGAAAGGGGGGGGGGGGCACACTTATACACATACCACACACACACACACACACACACACACACACACACACACACACACACACACACACACACACACACACACACACACGTGTGTGTGTGTGTGCATGTATGCGTGTGCAGAGAGACAGACAGACAGACAGATGGGTGTAAATGCGAGCGCGGCCATAAATCTGCGAGCCTATGAGACAAGGAGCAAGAGGAGCGAAGAGACACTAAGACACTAAGAAGGAGAAGCAGAAGAGTGGCAAAGGACACGAGGACACGAAGAAGCAGATGAAGCGAAAGAGGGAGAAGGAAAAGGGAGAGGAAAGAGGGAGGTGAGAGGGGAAGAGGAAAGAGAAAGAAAAAAAAGAGAGAGATACGGAAGGAAGGAATTGCAAATAAAATGAAGGAGAAGCAACAAGAAGGCGAGGAAGAACGATGGAGAGTAATGTAGAAAAAGAAAAAATAATAAATAGAAAATAAACTATGGGCAGAAAATAGAGCGAGAAATACTACTTTTTTTTAGAAAAAGAAAACGAAGAAGGAAAGGAGTAAGGAGAAAAAACTGTGAAGAATAAGGGAGAATAACAGAAGAAAGAAGAAGCGGAGAGGGAAGCCTCTGTCTGTGAGAGAACATAATATGATTATTCGATTCTGATTCCTTGCAATAAATGCAGTTAATTGCAACGTATGCATAAAGTGACACAGGGCAGAGGGACGAGAAGGAAATAAGAAAGTATTTCGATTGTGACGAACGAGGAGAGGAAAGAAGAAGAAGAAGCAGAAGATGAAGAAGAAAGAATTAGCGTTAGAGAAAAACTAACAAACGAACAAACGAGGAAAGTATGAGAATCAAATCGAGACAAATACAAGTACGAAATGATGAAACGGAAAAGAATATATAAGAGAAAAGATTAGAAGAGAAAGAGAGACGCAGAGGCGTGGCACCAACTCCGTCTGCCACGCAAGGCCAGAATTCGCACTTTGTCCCCGTCTTCAGGTACATGCCGGTTCGCACGCGCCACCTGGTGGGCCGCGGGACAACTATCGGGTCTCCGAGCGGCACTCTGAGGGGGAGGGGGTGGAGGACGGAGGGGGTGGAGGGAAGGGAAGGAGGGAAGTGTGGAGAGGAAGGAGGGAAGCGCGGAGGAGGTAAGGAGGGAAGCGCGGAGGAGGTAAGGAGGGAAGCGCGGAGGATTGAGGGAAGGAAACGTCGAGGAGGAAACGAGGGGGGACTGGAGGATGGAAGGGAGAGGATGAAGAAGGGGCAGCAAAGAGGGCAGAGGGGGAGCAAGAAGTTTTGGCACGGGGGCCTGGGAGAGAGGGTCTATAAAACTTTGTGATATGTGTCAGGGAACAATGCTATACGTATATCGCGAAGTCATAATTCTATGAATCCATTGTTTGTTTGGTCATATGAGTAGCTTGCTGGCAGAGTGGCGATTAGTGTTTTACAGTTACAGTTTCAGGAACTAACAAGGTGTGTGTGTATGGGGAGTGGGGTAGTCCAACAGTAGGGGTTCGGTACAACTATCCCCCCCCCCCCCCCGCAGATCCACCAATGGAAGAGAGAGAGATAGGAGCGAGGGAAAGAATGGGAGTGTGGAAAGGGGATGAGAGGAAGAGGTATGGAAAGAGGGGAGGGGGAAGGGAGTAGAAGTGTGGGAAGGGAGAACAGAGGGAAGCGAGAAGGAGGCGGGGACAAGAGTGAGGGAAGGTTTTGGAAGTAAGGGAGGGAGGGAGGCGGAGGGAGTAAGGAAGGGGGGAGATAGAAAAGAGGGAGGTGCGAAAGTGGAATAGCAGGGAGGGAGGACTGGGGAGTGTTTGTGAGCGGAAGGAGGAAGAGAGAGGGGAGGAAGGGCAGAGAGTGTAGTGTATTTATTGCTAATGAACTGGTATTTGACGCCGTAGAATGATACAGTGTACAAAGAGTTAGTGTGGGACGACACGGAGTAGTTCCTCGCTCACGGACACTTGACTCAGAAAGAGAGAGAGAGAGAGAGAGAGAGAGAGAGAGAGAGAGAGAGAGAGAGAGAGAGAGAGAGAGAGAGAGAGAGAGAGAGAGAGAGAGAGAGAGAGAGAGAGAGAGAGAGAGAGAGAGAGAGAGAGAGAGAGAGAGAGGGTTAGAGAGAGGGAAAAGAGAATCAAGAAAAGAAGAAAGAAATATATGAATTAAACTGTAAAAAGGGAAGGGGAAAGAAAGAAAAAAAGAGAGGAAGGCCCCCATTTGTATCTCCTGATATGCCCTAAAGGAGTGTTAAAGACAGGAATTCCCGTGGTTTCCTTGCCGACTGTAACCTTTAAGGTACTGTGACTAAGCGTCTGCATAGCAGAAAGAGCCATGTGTTGCAGAATGACTTGCTTTTATCATTTTTCGTATCGATTAACAGAACATTTCCAGCACTTCCTCTCGTGGCGAACAGGAGTACGCAGCTCCTTGGGGAAAGTCGATACCTTGCCGGAGTTCAAAAAGGTGTCGGCCTTTGGGTGTGGCTCTGTGCTTCTGATAAGTTCCCAATACAGGAATACAAGAGCCTGATAATGCTCTCTTATTTCTCTCCCTCCTATCCTCACTCTACCTCCTACCCATCTTACTCTCTCTTTCTCTCCATTTCTCTCTCTCTTTTTCTCTTTCTCTCCCTCCCGCCCACCCTCTATTTCTCTCTCTCTCTCTCTATCTCTCTCTTTTCTTCCCCTCTCTTTCACTTTTATTAATCTATTTGCCTTTCTGCCTTTCTGTCTTTATAATCATGTTGTCTCACTAATGTTGCAATTCAATGTTTTTACTTAAAAGGGCAGCGATAGATGGATAGATAGACAGACAGAGAGAGAGAGAGAGAGAGAGAGAGAGAGAGAGAGAGAGAGAGAGAGGGGGGAAGGAGGAAGGAAGGAGAGAGAGAGGAAAAGAAACGGACAAAAAAGGATTCGAGGGAAGACTGAAAAAGAAGACAGATAATTCAAATCACTTGAAAATGAAAAGGGAAAGACATATAGGAAGGAGCAAAAGGAAAAAGGGATGCATGAAAAAAAAAAAAAAAACTGGGTGGGAGGTGGAGGTGGAAAGGGTAAGGGGGAGATGGAGGGTAAGGGAGGCAGGGTG
>BOPN01000704.1:146795-151795 GCA_017312705.2 Penaeus japonicus | reverse complement strand
ATTATGGTAAAGTTGATGGAGATGATAGAAAACACAATACAAGGAGCGTGAATATACTGTTTTCTATTACATTAAGGAAAGACAAAAGAATATAAAGATCCGGCAAGTGAGAGCAAGATGTCAGGTTTATTTGACTAAACTATAAAGATGTGGAGGCAAAGACTCACTATGAAAATGAATAAATTCACGTCAAAAGATGGAAACGATTGATGAATTCAGGTGTGATATGAATTATGAATTTCATCACTGGTTCAGCAGGGTCCAAGAGGAGATTGTAAAGATCGAATTGACAAATACTTATTGACATATCTGTACTTCTCTTAATCTATGCATTTGCTTACAAATTGGTTTATTCATCTAAGTATTTGTTTATTTGATGATGTAATCATATATCACATATTTTCATGTATTTGTGCATTCATATCTTCCAATCATTTATTAAGCTCTTCATTCTCTTACATATTTATCTAGCTGTAGTCACGCTGTAGTCACATTTATTTGTGCATAGTTATGCATACATACATGCATACATACACACACACACACACACACACACACACACACACACACACACACACACACACACACACACACACACACACACACACACACACACACACATATATATATATATATATATATATATATATATATATATATATATATATATATATATATATATATATCCATACACACAAACTTATATATAAACCCACACACTCTTCCTTGGTCGTTGTTTTGGTGTTCCACTCAAAGCCTAAAAACATACTTAGCTAAAGAATACAGTACAAACTTAATCAATAATCAATAGTCAATAATCACCTGATCTAATGAGGGAAAGGAAGGGCATAAGGAGGTAAAGGATGGGGAGTAAGAATGAGATTAGTCCGAAGAGGATTTATTCTGCTGGACGGATAAGAAAAATAACATTGGCGACATGATGAAACTATATTGTTGGGATAACGCTATTGTTCATATTGACAGAGATAACAATAACAAACACAAAACTAGCGGGGAAAAAAAGGTGATTGGAAGATTAACTAGCGTATAATCGAGTAGACTTTCCTTCTAATCGCAGGACAAAGAAAATAAGAAAAGAAATAGATAAAAAGTATACTAGAACATGAATAATATGAAAACATGTTAATTAACTCGACAATGAGTTTGGATCTTATAAATGATAACAATACCTACTAAGCGACTAATATTGCGACGACATTGTCGTTCAACCTTTTCTGCGACAAGTTGCTTATTCGTCGTGTCGTGCTTTTATGTATTTGTACACACACACACACACACACATATATATATATACACACACACACACACACACGTACATATCTATATATGTATACATATGGATATAAAAATTTACATTCGTGTATGTATTTCCTAATATCACATCTTCATTTTTCAATTTTTCCTTTTTCACTTAATTTCCTTCAGCAAATAATTTAATCCATTTCTCTCGAATGATTTGCACAGACTGATTCCTCACTGGAACACGCGAAAGAGCATTATTCATGTCGGTTGCTATCTGGCCTTGTGTATCAGGATTATGCATTAATGTTGAATTAATTGTCAATAACATGTGAGCTAATGAGGATTACAGGGGATGGTTCTTTTTTGGCGTGAATTTTCTCCTTTTTGGATTTGAGACACGGTTTAGTGTACAGAAAAAAAAAATTGCTTTCCAAATGATATTGACATGTAACCGAAAAATTAAATATACATACATGAAGCACACACACACGCACACAAACAGACAAACACACACACACACACATACACACACGCACACAGACAAACACACACATACAAACACAAACACACACACACACACACACACACACACACACACACACACACACACACACACACACACACACACACACACACACACCCTCACTCATACAATATATATAACGTTTTTATTTTTAAATGTAATCCGAACTTGATATCCGGAGTCCGACGCATTACTTAACACAAGGAAAGTTAGGCGATTCAGACATTGATCAGGTATACAAGGCAGATTAGGAAGAACAGATCAGGTGTCTCCATACTGTTTTTAGTCACCGCAATTACCACGATAAATCCTTGTATTAGTCGTTGTGTCTAATAAATCAGATATAGGTTTGTTTTCCAAGTTCATGTATCAAAGTGTGAAAGGATATTTATACGTGTGAATTATTAATGAAGTGGGATTCTGTGAATGGAGTTTTATGTGTTTTATGAATGGAGTTCGGTATTTTGAAGTCCGCTAATGTTGTCCAGATGCAATATATTTTGTCCAGATGTAATGCTTAGTTTGTGGTGTCAAGGGGTGAATTATTGGACAAAGTTCATTGCGAAAAATATAGAAAAAAAATTACAAATGAGAATGAATAAGAAAGAGATGTAATTTGCTTGTTTTTATATATGTCTCCACAAGAAGAATCAAATGTGAAGCGCTGTCAAGTTGTTCAGTCTGATCCATACTTGTTTTTGGTTGATTTAACCTCCTCACCTTACCCGATATCCCAACTTGCTCCCTTTCCCTTCACCCTTTCATGTTCACTCGTCATCACTTTTTTTTCCTTTTCTCTGTTCATCTCTCTTTTTTTCTTGCCATTGTTACTTCTCATTTTCTCTTCTGCCTTTATTACAATTTTTTTTCTATCTTTATCATCATCATTTTCCTTTACTATTTTTATTTGTATTTTTTCCCTTTTATCAATCTTATTGTTCGTTCTTCCCTCTTATCTCGCTCCCTTTCACTGTCTTCTTAAAGTGAACCCGCCTTTGCTTTCTTCTCCTTTACTTATGGACTTTTCCACACACTTTCCCTCTGCTCTCTCCTCCTCAGCCTCCTTCTGGAGCATCTCTCTCCTATCCCTCCTTCCTACCCTTCTCCTCGCCATCGACGTCATCCTCTCCTTCCCTCTCTCCCTCTGTCCTTTTTACTTTCACTTCCTCCCTCCCATTTCCCGCCCTCCTTCCCTCCCTTATTCCAACCACACCTGTCCGTCTTTCCCTCCTTCTGCCCCTCATCTTCCCTCCCTCCTTTTTTTCTAACCCCACCCCACCTTCTCCTCCCTCCTTCCCACCCTCCCTCCTCTTTTTCTAACCCCACCCTACCTTCTTCTCCCTCCTTCCCACCCTCCCTTTTCCCCACCAAATCCGTCAGATTTTACGCTGCCGTCAAACTTCCCCTCTAGTTCTCAACGACTTGTGAAGCACTTTTAAGAGTTCGTGTTTTTGTTTCAGCAATTATCTGAGGAGGATTCTCGAAAGCGGGAAAAATGGCCCTTGAGAGTCCTTCTCACTGAGGTCGAAATCGCTTACACCTCCTTAAAATAAAAACCCGTATAAGCTCGCCTTCTTTTCGATTCCATCTTATCCATGCGCACATGCACGCCGGCCAGGCACGGTCTTAGGTGTACATGAATACACAGGTGTATATGTCTCTCTCTCTCTCTCTCTCTCTCTCTCTCACTCGCTCTCTCTCTCGTTCGCTCTCTCACTCGCTCTCTCTCTCGTTCGCTCTCTCACTCGCTCTCTCTCTCGTTCGCTCTCTCACTCGCTCTCTCTCTTGTTCGCTCTCTCACTCGCTCTCTCTCTCGTTCGCTCTCTCACTCGCTCTCTCTCTTATATATATATATATATATATATATATATACATATATATACATACATATATATATATATATATATATATATATATATATATATATATATATATATATATATACATATAAATATATATATAAATATATATATATATATATATATATATATATATATATACATATAAATATATATATATATATATATATATATATATATATATATATATAAATATATATATATATATACATATAAATATATATATATATATATATATATATATATATATATATATATATATATATATATATATATATGTATGTATATATATATATATATATATATATATATATATATATATATATATATATATAATATATATATGTGTGTGTGTGTGTGTGTGTGTGTGTGTGTGTGTGTGTGTGTGTGTGTGTGTGTATGTGCTTAATTCGAGTTATACAGCTAACAATGACCGTCTTTTATCGTTCCTTCCCAACTAACAATACACGATGGACAAATAATGGCTACTCATCCCTATGGACCTTATGGTCGAACGGCAGCAATAAAATGACTGGCGTTTCGACCATGGCGACAGTCTCAGATCGCTCGAGATGCAAGTTTGCTCCTGGAGTTGTAAACACGATCCTTTTTTTAACGCGAGCAATGGTTCTCCTGCGACGGACGTGTATTTTGACCTCTCGCGGAAGAGGTCAGGGCAAGAGACCAGGTCAAGGGGCTCGTGACTTGAACAGATCATTAGAACAGAAGAAAACAGATAACGGTTCGGTCTTGTATAAATTTTATATTACTTCCTAGAGACTGAAGATTGAATTTACACATAATACACATAACCACAGACACTTTCAAGATAAGTCCAATATACACAAAATATCTTCATTTGACACTGAGTGTGTCTTTAGTGGGACTCTAAGATGGATCGAATTGGTCGGAAATGACTAGGCACAACAGCCTAGAGAAAACAACCAAGAAGGGAATTCAAAGGCAATAAGTAATAGTTCTAAGAGGGAATAACCTTGCTGGTGTTTTGAAGAGACTGAGCATGGTAGAATTTTTAAAGGGAAGGTGGGGGGGGGGGGGGCTGAACATAACAGAAGGGAATTTAGGATGACTTTATCATTAGCTTGGAAGGATTTTGAGGGGACTGAACATAGCTTGATATTAATTCGACTAAACTTAAAGGACTTTGAATTACTAAGATCTGAAAATCTGCAGGGTAGCTGAATGTCTTAGAAGGACTAAACTTGATGGACCATTAAATAGACAGAACTCGGTGGGACTTTAGCACTGTAGGACTTTATAGGATTCAGTATGATGGGACTCCATGAAGCTTGTGATACGGAGCATGGAATGGCATTAAAGATCTGAGCATGATT
>BOPN01000704.1:131795-134295 GCA_017312705.2 Penaeus japonicus | reverse complement strand
TGCACGGGCGAGAGGTGGGCGCAAGATGGGAAGATGTATTCCTACTGAATCGTTTTCATAATTGTTCTCATTCTCTATCTCTCTAATGCTCTATATGAATATATATATACACTCATTTCCTTTTTTTTTCAAAATTATATAAAACCTGTGAAAATGTAATACCTAGGCATGTTCCATGTTTCTTTCTAAAATGATTTATGATACAAGCAGTATATTACATGAAACACTTTATAAAGTATGATTATACTACGAAGCATTTTTTTTTTCGAAAAACGAGCATGCATATCTATAATCTATTCATGAATCCATATTATATTTGCCGAAGAGAAATATATATCCTCACTAACATTTCCTTTGTTATCGGCAAGGCCTGTTATCTCACACTACAATAGAGTCTAACTGATAAGTATAACTGATAAGCATTGATGATATTAACCGTAAACTGACAGAAATTTTCCGGTCCCTGCAGAGTTCCTGAAGTACAAAGTGGGCGTAGGCAACATGGGCGGCGTGACGGAGGGCGTGTCGGGCATGCTGTGGGTGCACTTGCTAGCGGGTCGCGGGCTGAAGGCCGCCGGCAGGTCGGAGTTCCGCGACCTGTACTGCGTGCTGGAGTGCGACCGCGTGCACAAGGCGCGCACCGTGGTCCGCACCGGCGACCTCAACTTCGACTGGGACGAGACCTTCGACCTGGATCTGATCAACAACAAGGAACTGGACTTCTTGATCTACTCGTGGGACCCCCAGTTCAGGCACAAGCTGTGCTACAAGGGCTCGGTGCACCTGGTGAGCCTGCTGAAGGAGTCGCCGCTGCACCAGCTGGCGCTGAAGATCGAGCCTCGCGGGACGCTATACCTCAAGCTGCGCTACACGCCGCCGCGCCAAGCCTTCCTCAGGACGCCGGCCAGCCGCAAGAACGCGCTCTTCGGCGTCGACCTCGACACGGTGTCGAACCGGGAGAGCGGTGGAGGCACGGTGCCGCTGCTCATCGCCCGCTGTGTTGCTGAGGTCGAGCGACGCGGCCTCGACATCATTGGCCTGTACAGGCTGTGCGGCTCCGCCACCAAGAAGCGCCTGCTGAGGGACGCCTTCGAGAGGAACCCGAGGCTCGTCGACCTCTCCTCCGACAATGTGCCCGACATCAACGTCATCACGGGTAGGACGCTCGCTCCTTCAAAACGCACGGTTTGTGGGCTGTGCAAAATGCCCAAAAATCATCCATACAAATGTAGGGCAATTTGCTCTCAAATGATAAATATCTTATTTGCGAACTGTTGTCTGAGATTCTTGAATGGCCTCGGAGAACTAGTCCTATTAATGCCCTTGGTATCTCTCCTTGCATTTAGTACCCAACACTTGTTTGTATAGACAGCGTACTAGAGATAGGCCTACCTATAGTATTTGTAATGGAAGGACTATATATTAGTGAATGGATATCACTGAAGGACTATCTTATTATATTTGGCCAACTCCTGCACTTGCTTTCGAGGGCAGGGAGGGTCTAGAGTCTAGGATCTTCTTTGGGGTTTGTTGAACATCTTTTTATAATCATATTATCAATAAAATGCTTTGAACCAAGGCCAGACGCATCAATCCCGAGATGCTGGGCGACCTTAGGCTGCTCAGGAACCAGGGTTAAGTCTGGCTTGTGAAACCTGGCCCGAGTAGTGAAACTCAGGCTTTAAAAGCAGGTTGAGGTTTCCGGAATGAAGTCAGGCAACCTTGCATACGATCAGTTTTTGAAGAAATTTTCTGATGACGAAAAGTAAAGTGAGAGGACACAATTAATATTATTTATATTCTTATGCGATACAACTGCGCTCGCCTGCTTTCGAAAGGTGATTGTGCTCTCTCCAATGCACGGGCGAGAGGTGGGCGCAAGATGGGAAGATGTATTCCTACTGAATCGTTTTCATAATTGTTCTCATTCTCTATCTCTCTAATGCTCTATATGAATATATATATATATATATATATATATATATATATATATATATATATATATATATATATGCATATATATATATATATATATATATATATATATATATATATATATATATATATTATATATATATCATATATATATATATATATATATATATATATATATATATATATATATAATATATATATATATATATATATATATATTATATATATATATATATATATATATATATATATATATATATATATAATATATATATATATATATATATATATATATATATATATATATATATATATATATATATATATAAATGTATATATATAGAGAGAGAGATATATTTATCTCTCTTTTCTCTCCTTGGCTCTCTCTCCCTATAATTTCGTGTCCCAGCCATACATGTCAAACCAAAGCGAAGCGACTCTTGTACACCCACAGAATGTCCAGGAGAAATACCAGCCGACATAAGGACGTCCCCCATTACGATTTCCCGCCCCGTGTCTTGAGCCACCTCATTTTCCTAATCTTCCCGCCTTCCTTTCAGGCATT
>BOPN01000704.1:114295-126795 GCA_017312705.2 Penaeus japonicus | reverse complement strand
AGAGAGAGAGAGAGAGAGAGAGAGAGAGAGAGAGAGAGAGAGAGAGAGAGAGAGAGAGAGAGAAAGAGAAAGAAAGAGAGAGAGAGAGATAGATAGAGTTAGAAAGTGAAAGAAGAAGAGAGAAAGATTTAATAAATTCTGCAGAAGATATCCTACACTGCCTTTTCAGCCTGTAAGAAAATGCGATGGCCTTGGGAGCGGCCGAGAGGGTTCAGAGGATCATCTGTCACACCTGCTGCTTATGTAAGTAGGAAGTCAATTTCATTCGCTTGCAATTCCTTGTTGCACGAAAAATAATAGATATTTCACAAGAGAACATATATGTATAGATAGATAGATAGATAGATAAATAAACAGACATGATAGATAGATAGATAGATAGATAGATAGATAGATAGATAGACAGATAGATAGACAGACAGACAGATAGATAGATAGATAGATAGATAGATAGATAGAGAGAGAGAGAGACAGACAGAGAGAGAAAGATAGATAGATAGATAGAGAGAGAGAGAGAGAGTAGATAGATAGATAGAGAGAGAGAGAGAGAGAGAGAGAGAGAGAGAGAGAGAGAGAGAGAGAGAGAGAGAGAGAGAGAGAGAGAGAGAGAGAGAGAGAGAGAGAGACAGAGAGAGAGAGAGAGAGAAAGAAAGAGAAAGAGAAAGAGAGAGATAGGAGTCAATATCCAAAGCATAAGTCAGAAGAGCCTCCCCGCCTCTCCTGCGCCGTCTTCCCGCCACGCGCAGTCTGCCCCCGCCCTTGCGTCCGACTAATCCTCTGAACTCTTTTCCCAGAAGAAGAAAGACACATACAAGTAACCCTTCCGTCGGCACAGCCACTACCTCCGTAGAGCAACACCATACTCTTAACTAAATATATCCTACTCTTAGTTCTGATTATGGAAACTTAATTGGAAATTACCTCTGTCGTTTACTGTGTCCCAGTTATTGTTGAAGCTGTAGTGTTCTGTTTTAATTGTTCTATTGTTAGCATGCTTGAAGTCTCTATCCAAGAACTGTTTTCCTTGTTTTACATCAGTTTTGAAGAAAAAAAAGTTCTTAAATGTTTGATTGTGGCTTATGGAACGAGTGTTTTGTATCTGTTTTGAATAATGAATTTTGTTTCCATAAGCACGCCTGTTACATTTTTACGTCCATATTTTAATATTTTGCTGATTTACATAATTTGATCGAATTAAAGAGACTAAACATTTTGATCGGATTCACTTTTTCACTCAGTGTCGTGTGGCGTAGTTGGTTAAGCTCGTAGATAAGGTAGTATTAGTAGAGCGTAGTTGTGTGTGTGAGTTTGCAAGTTCCTGTTACACTGTTTGTTTCAGACAGCTCGGGAAGCGGAAGCAGCGAGTGCTCGGAGTGCGCGGCCCTCACATCTGGACTCGGGGAGGCGGAAGGGCCCCGGCAGCCGCATGACCACGCCCCGAGCCACCCCCCGGACCACGCCCACCAGCCAGTCCCCGGGGTCCGAGAGCGACTCCTCCCCGAATCCTCCTGTTAACCTGCGCTCCAAGCTGGTCCTGGGCGCCATGGCCCCCACTGCCGCCGGCGGGGAGGCCCCGGGGGGTGGAGCCGCCAGCAGCGGCGCGCCCTCCGCTCCGGACTCCACCTCCACCACCTCCACGCCAACTTCTTCCATCACATCCCCGCCCTCCACCACCGCCGCCCCGACCAACGCCCTGCCAGCCGAGGGCGCAGGGGCGGCGTCAGCCCTCACTGCCACCCGCGGCCTCGACCCCGAGACAGAGACCGAAGAGGACAGGGACGAGGCAGGCACGGCGTCCAGCTGAGGTCCTCACGACGCTCCGTAGCGGCAACGGCCCGAGCCACGCGGCTCCCGGCGACGACTCCTGCTCGGTCCTCGCGTCCGGGGCCACACTTGTGCTGGGCCTCCTCCTGGGAAGACCAGCTCGCAAGTCATCGTGCATTTGGTTCACGAGCCAGCACTCGCTATTAACCTTACGTCGCAGTTCCCCTTGGCCGCGGCTCAGTGCCAAGGCCTCCAAACAGCTGGTTGAAGGCAAGTTGATTCTGTCAGAGCCCCAAACCATCGGTAAGCGCGGGCTCGACTGCTAAAGCTGAAGCCCTGAGGACATCAGCTGAAGCACCTACATCACAAGTTGCGGCCGTGACGTCACCAGCCCATCTCTGGCTCCCATGGCCCGCGATGCAGGTCCTGTTACACAAGTCCCACGGGCCAGCCGGACTCTTGCTCTATTTAGGCATCCCTTACGTGTTAACATTGATTTCTTGTTTGTTCTCATGTGGGCATCGCATCTTGTAGCGCCTCCGACATATGACAGGCCTTGCGAGACAGGGCCTTCACATACCAGGAGGCCGAGTAGACGTCTAGTAGGCGAGGGCCCGACTGGACCCCGGAACATGAACGCACATTCGCCTCTCGGCTCTGCATCTGCGCCAGCGCCCTCTCTGGCCAGGCGGGAAGAGGCCTCCACGGGACTTATGCAACTCGTGTTACAAATCACTGCCACGAACTTTTAAATAATAGAATGTCTCTGTGAGAGATGTTGAATTTTATCAATAGATACTGCCAAGAGCTTGTAGTCAGTGGTGTTAAGATATCGGCATGGCAGTACAAACTACTTGCCAGGTGACTGATGGCTTCCATTTACACACGCTCGACTTGTTCTGTGTAGACTGTGAGGTTGAGGGCCAGACACGGGGGTCTTGCTTTCAGGAGGATACAACCTGGAAGCTTCTGGTGTCCTGGAATATTCGAAGTGTTTCATTTTATTTGTCTACGTCTTAGTTAAAAGAAGGAGAAAGAATTCCAAAGGATTCGAATGGGTGTCGAGGAATCTTACGGCGTCCAAGGAAAGACAGAAGGAAAGATAGACATTTTGGATCATTCTTTCAACGTCTTTGAAATTTTCTGTTTTACCGGAGCCTAGTAATGTGATTTCCATTTACCATTTATCATTATTTTTTGTTTTCGAGATCATTTTCCTAAAATTACATTGCTCTCTCTTGTGTGATGTTCAAGGACATTATGGTGTCCAGAAACAGCCTGCTAAAAGAAGGATTTTTAGCCTCTTATAGCTTCCCGTTTTACGGAACTTTCTGGTGTCTAGGAATCTTCTCACGTTTAGGAATCCTGAGATGTCTGTGAACCTCCTGTTGCAAGGGAACTCTTTTTTCATGACCAGGACTTTTTCAAAATCTTAGGTTTTATATATATATATATATATATATATATATATATATATATATATATATATATATATATTGCTTTTCTTTTATCATCTTACGTATTCTTTTATTGGTATCTTTTTATTGTGGTGTCTTGGATCCTCATTGTTTCCAGATGTTTCATATTGTTCAGGAACACTGTATTGGTGCTGTAACGCCAAAAGGACTAGATATCCTAACCCATCCTGCAGTTCCCAAAATAGCATTACAATATTGAGAAAAATATATCTATTAATTTCGGAAAATTTTACTCTCAAGAAAGTTAGTATATATATATAGACATATATATATATATATATATATATATATATATATATATATATATATATATATATATATATATATATATATATATATGTATACATATATATATATGTATATATATATATATATATATATATATATATATATATATATATATATATAAATAAATAAATAAATATATATATATATATATATATATATATATATATATATATATATATATATATATATATATATATATAAACATACATACATACATACACACACACACACACACACACACATACACACACACACACACACACACACACACACACACACATATATACATACACACACACACACACACACACACACACACACACACACACACATATATATATATATATATATATATATATATATATATATATATATATATACAATCAATTTTCCTATGAAACAAATATGATTACATTTTTCATCATCATTTTTATAGATCGTAGTGATCGTCATTATTGTTATCATTTTTTATGATCATCATTATTATCATTATCATTATTATCATTATTATTATTGTTATTATTATTATTATCATTATCATTATTATCATTATTATTATTGTTATTATTATTATTATCATTATCATTATTGTTATTATTAATATTATCATTATTATTATTGGTAGTAGTAGTAGTGTCGTTATCCTTATTATTATCATCCTTATATTTATCATTATTATCATTGTTATTGATTTTGTTATCATTATTATCATTATCAATATTATCCTCATCATCACTATCACTACTAGAATCATAATCTTAAAGGAACTGCACGTGACAAGGATACTTAGCGCCCTTCTCAGCCCATCTAACCGGCGCGCGCCCTCAAAGGATCAGGACCACCACAGTGCTTCCCGAACGACTCATGAAGCCGCCAAGGACCACCTCTCAGAATCCGAGGGGTGTCCTGCGGAGATTGGGACACGCGATGTCCTCTCTTGGAACACTGGGGATCTGGGCTAGGTTGTATAATACTGTCGAGAGACTGCACTCCGCGAGTTTTTGGTGCTTCATATAAAAAAAGTTATCAACTGCCTTTTTGACATCTTCGTGTGGTTTTTGAAGTGCATGCATGACCTAGTGTGTGCCCAACCGTAATCTTAAGGTAGGTCAGAGGGAGTCGAAGAATATTAAGAAAAAGATTAAAAGATTATTAGTAAGATATATCAAGTGAAGGTGATTTTAACTTGCGTAAGAGTTCTAGCGTCAACGGGACCTCATAACTCGGACAGAGGTGATTCTTTGATATAGTAGTCTTTCAAATAGAATATTATGTATATCATTTGTATTTCAAAATTCTTAGAAATCCTTAATGTTAAGGAGTGTCTCTTTATGGTCCCCCTTCATCCCCCTCCTTCCTCATGTTCTGTTTAGTATGAATATTGTACATGCAGAGGCAGTTGACTCGTGGTAAGAACAGATTAGTCGCACAATAAACTTTCTCCTTTCGTCTGATATACACGGTGACACGAACATCCATGTCGTACACAGAGATTCATGCGTTGATGTCCATGGTTTCCAAATGTTTGCTCATCCCTACACACACACACACACACACACACACACACACACACACACACACACACACACACACACACACACACACACACACACATATATATAACCCTCCCCCCCCACCAAATACCTACTCCCAATAGGATATAAAAACATTAACGCAAAGACAAAAACACGCATATCCCTAAGCATTATGGATCTGCTATGTATCTGTATCAACTCTGGTTCCCCTGTGCACCCGCTTGCAACTAAATGCAGAAAAGGTCCCTTCAACACAGCGGAGAGAACACATACTGGCGCCCACTACACACCCTCAGACAAGTGTGCCTCTGCCCCCCGCGCAGATACATACACCAGGACACACTCGTATCCGCGTTGCCTTACTATCTTTATGTTTGTTATTATGAAGGGTAACTTTTGACCCTCTCCCCCCACCCCCTCTACTTTCCCCCTTCCCCCCCTCACCCCCTCCCTCCAACCATTCCCGATCACGAACCGCACTTCTCTTTTTCTGATGTCCTGATGTCTCTTATCGTGGCTATGCTTTTGGTTCTATCTTGTTATCTAGGCCCACTGATCCAACATCTCTGCCTGGCCCTTCTATCTCGTTTACCCTATTCTCTCGACTGACTTCAGAGGCAAGAGGCTGGACTAACAATAAGGGGGAAGGGGAGGGGGAGGGGGGTTTCGCCTCTCTCTCTCTCTCTCTCTCTCTCTAGCTTCGTCTTATCTTAATGGAAAGGGAATGGCTAGAGGCTCTGTTCATCTTGGCTCTATCGTTTTTATGTCTTCCTCTCTTTCTCCACTGCTCCACCTCTCCCCCCCCCCTCCCTCTCTCTCTCTCTCTCCCTCTCTCTCAAATAACCTCATCCGTCTGCCTATTTCCTCTTCCGCCTCTTTCTCTCGGTGTATTCTAATTCTCTCGATCCGCCTTAGTAAGTCCAAAAAGGTCACATTGTTCCTCATAGACTAAAAAGAAGCACTTAGATTCTGTCTCTCCTATGGTTCCAACTGGGCCTCTTCCTTCTCTGGTTCTGAATGGTTCCATGTCTCCCGGTGGTTCCAGCGGTTCTATCTTGTCTCAACGCGGTTCCAGCTTGATTGATCTTGGGGACTTCGAGCCGAGAGAACCTCGCTCTTTCTATAAGACTGAGGTTCCAGTCTTTTGCACGCCCAGAGATTCCATGGCTCGTGTTGTGGATGATCTTTTGTATTTTTATATACGTATTTTGTATCAATAAGGTCTTAGTCTTTCTTTGGTCTTGCTTTCACTTCTTTGCCCAATCCTTCTCTTCTCCCTCTCTCTTTCTTTTTCTGATTCTGAAGATATTTCCCCTAGATGAATGAGACTTATCCAAACACCTATATGATAGTTCTTGTTTTAAGAAATTAAAGAATATCCAAATATAAACATTTTCGGGATAAATAGCATCTTCCATGGTGATGTGGGAAACTCCTACCAAGACTGAGATTTCTCGCCTTTTTCTTTCATCCATTTCCTGTAAGACCGAAAGCTGATGACGATGCGACCCCGTCGGAGGAGCGAAGGAGCCTCGCCACAAACTCGCTGTTCACTGGCTTGTCTGGGAAGGAAAGAAGCTATGCCAACAGTTATGCCTCACTGCCACAACAACAGAGCCTCAAAGTACCAGTATCTTGGAACCTTTATAGTTTCTGAAGCTAACCAGTGCATGGTGCCATGCAGTCCCTGGTGTCATGCAGTGTCTGAAGCCATGCATTATCTGGAATCATGCAGTGTCTGAAGTCATGCAGTGCCTGGAGCCATGCAGTGTCTGAAGCCATGCAGTGTCTGGAAACATGTAGTATCTGAAACCTACCAGTACGTAGAATTATACAGTGTCAGTTTCTATAGCCATGCGACGTCTGGAGCCAAGCATAGTCTGGGGCAATGGAGTCACACAGTGTCTGGTGCCATGCAGTGTCTCTAGACCATAGAGGAAAATTCCCTTCAGTAGAACCTTCATATGCAGTCGATATAGAAAAAAACTCGATTATGACAGTTAAGTGTCAGACAAAACAGATTAAACATAATCTAAAAAGAAAGTTTGGAATTAATTATTGTATAGAAAAAGTTTAAGAATGGAAGTGACGTCTGTAATCATTTTATCTAATAACTGATTGTAAAGTACCTTTAACCTTTTTCTTTTACTGTAATTTATTCTTGTTTCGTTGTGCGATTGGACTACAAGAGTGTCTTTCGGTACTATTTATTACAATATTTTTTGTGCAGATAGTGGCTGGAACTCTCCAATGAACTGATGATTTTCCGCTATAAATGAAAAGAACAACACCTCATGGCTGGAACCAATTTACAAATGGAATCCTACTCCATGCTCTTCTGATTTTCCCTTTGTGCAAAAAAAATGATAATTGGGTTATTTCCCTTTTCTAAAATTATTTATAGTCTGATGGATGTCATGTCTACTAGAAACTTGATGATAGTACAGTTAGATGTTTGGTTCTGACACACATATAGCATTTAAACTTGTGTTTAATCACTAACTGATAATCCTCCATGTGAGTCAGCCTATATCAAACATACTCCCAAATTTGGTACTAAAATCTCCGTGAGAGAGAGAGATACATATTCAAATATGGAAACCGGACTATGCCTGGCAAAAGCCCTTGCTGGCTCTAGCCTGTGTTTTTGGAACCAGTCTATGTTGACTTTAGCTCATGCTTGGCACCATCCTGTGTTGGCTCAAGCCTATGTTTGGCACCAGCCCTTTTCCAGTTGTGAGATGCCTAACATGCCACACTTGTCAGCAAGTTCTTTATACGCTCCCATCTTTGGCCTAATAGTAAAGATCTTGATGTACATATAGTAGATGTATAACACTCAGAAAATTTGTCATGTTCAAATTAGACAGTATTATTTTGATTGCATCCTTACGTTGAGTGAATGGAGTAATCCTCATGGTATTTCCGTGCAGCTTCTCCCACAAGCAAACCCCCCCCCCCCCCCCCCCTCACCCATGTTAGGGCAAGCGTCAGTCGCGTTACAAAGTGAATTTCCGACGGGTTATGGTACCAGGAGTTGTGGTTCCGTGTCAGGCACCGGTCTCCCCCCCCCCCCTTCTATCCCCGCCCTCACGCCCTCGAAAGCCAATGCGAAGCCTAGCTAAGCTCTTTCAACGGCCAGAGAAGTCTGTGCGTGTGATGATAGAGGGAGAGACAGGATGAAAAATATCTCTTCAAGATATTGAATGATAATAGACAGATAATGACACTAGAACTATATTCAATGGTTTTATACTCAGCTTCACATTATCGCATGAAACATACCCCGCTGTATTCATCCAGTATGTACACACATTTATTCTTTCGGATACATATGAATTTAGATGATAGAGCGGCACTAGAGAAACTTTTAGCCTGTCACTATCCCCCCAAAATTGCTAACACTTGTGAAATGTTACAAAACACATTCTATTTTTATTTTTATTTTTTTATTATCTGTTTATCTTTTTTTACATGATAAGCCAAGAGTTTTAGGGGTGAGTGAATGCAAGCCCTCAAATCACGCTCTGACACTTATCACACTCTCTGCCAAAGTATGAATTCCTGCAGCTAAACCCACGTCCCGATGCATGTCAGGCGCGCGTCTGAATATCGTTGCTTTTCTTCAAGACGAAAGCCTTCCCTCGTGTGGAAAGCATTTGTGTTATCTCTCTATCTCTCTCTTTGGATAGTCTTATTATCGTCTTCTCATATGTATTCGATTGATTACATTTCTCCTTCTTTTATTCCAATATTTTCTCTCCAGCTTCCTTGGCCAGTGTTACACAACCTCTCCTTCTCCTCCCGTTGTAGACACTGCAGAGCTTGATAGTGACACGAGGTATTTGCCATACGTACATACACATCAGTTGGCTATGTTCACACACACACACACACACACACACACACACACACACACACACACACACACACATATACGCTGACTAACTCACTCACACCAAGTGAAAACACACACACACACACACACACACACACCACACACACACACACACACACACACACACACACACACACACACACACATATATACGCTGACTCACTCACTCACTCACACCAAGCGAAAACACACACACACACACACACGCACACGAACCCATCGAAGGAAGTAAAGTCAAATTTATATTTGGAGAAAATAGTCTTCTTTTCGCTGCTCTCCGGAATGCGGTGTTGACGAAGCCACGTAAATCAGGCCAAGTGTTGAAATTCACTTTTGTTTATTAGTAATAGGGCGAGAGTGGAAGGCGTCTGCAAAGGCATACATGGTGTGGGCGGCACTGTCTTGAACAGGCGCTCATCCCGACCTGCCCAAATCTTGTGAGAGTTTGGTTGTGTTATCTGCCTGTCTGCCTGCCTGCTTGTCTGCCCGTCTGTTTGCCTGCTTGTGCTCTATCCATGATAACACGTTGCTAATAGAGCTGAAGTGTAGCCCCCCCCCTCCCCCCCTCTTTCCTTTCCTATTCCCACACCCCTTCTCCTACCCAGAACATCGGTACGGGGCAATGTACTCAAAATGTCGCGTCTTTTTAGTGGTTTTCAAGACAACTCTGATAGACGGTGATGGCTTGCTGGTTGTTTTGAACTTCAAGGATCAGAAGGATCTTCTTCTTTTTCATTCACTCTGGATGAAGTAGAGGTTGGATAAACGCCAAGGTATTTCAGAAAATGCTCAAAGGAAGCTACAGTCAGAGGCAATACATGTGGGTGTGCAAATAGCCTATCATATATATGTATATATATATATATATATATATATATATATATATATATATGTGTGTGTGTGTGTGTGTGTGTGTGTGTGTGTGTGTGTGTGTGTGTGTATGTGTGTGTGTGTGTGTGTGTGTGTGTGTGTGTGTGTGTGTATATATATATATATATATATATATATATATATATATATATATATATATATATATGTATATATATATATATATATATATATATATATATATGTATATCATTATCATCATTATCATTATCATCATCTTCATTTTTATCATTACTAATACTGATATTGTTATCATTACTATTCTTGTTATAACTATCTTCACTGTTATCCTTATCATTGCCATCATCATCATTATTACTACCATTATTATCATTATCATCATCATCATTATTATCATTTTCTATCATTAAGACTATTGCCATTATCATTATCATTTTCATCATTATCAATATCAATATCATTATCATTACTCGTATCAACATCATCTTCATCATTATCATTATCGTCATCACTAACATATCTATCACCATCTATCATCATAATCATCATGATCCTCTCTATCATTTTCATCACTCATCTTGCAAAGGAATGAAGACCACTTACATTATTCAACGTCAACATGATTCCAATCACGATCACTGTTGCAAAAAATGTTGTGTGCAACATCAAGGTACTTCTCATTCGCCACATTTTCATTATCTATAACTTTCATTCACTGTCTTTCTTCTTTTTTTAATATTTTCTTTCGCTCTCTCTCTCTCTCTCTCTCTCTCTCGATTTCCAGCTTCAACTTCCGCTTCAGTTTAATTCAGTTTTTGTTTATTTTGCCGTGGGTTCTGTTCTCTCTGTGTAATGATCTAATAAAAGAAAAGAAAAAAAGTTTCGAGAAATTTAAGTAGAGGTACTTGCATGATCATACACAGATATGTATTTATACATATTTACACACACACACACACACACACACACACACACACACACACACACACACACACACACACACACACACACACACACACACACACACACACACACACACACACACACATAAGACGTGAGGTATTCTCAGGACTCTTTGATATCCCAGTTGGGTTCAGAGCGTGTCTGCCTATCTGTCTGTCTGTCTGTCTGTCTGTCTGTCACGCACAGGATTCTCTTGTTCGTTCGTGCTCGTGTGGAAGCTATTCTTGTTATCTGTGTTCGTCAGTCGAGGTATATTATTATGTAACGTCATATATATGGTAATATGATGATTGAATAAAATACTCCGTGGCTTTTCATTTCCAAACTGGTTATCACCGCTCTGAAAAAACAGCAATATTATATTCATTTTTTAGATTAATAAGTTTATTTATCTATCTATTTTTAGATAAAGAAAAACAAATGAAATTGTCACTTTCGTTGTTTATGTGTTGGATGGCCCCCATTCTCTCTCCTACACCCCCCCCACACACACCATAGTCCAACAGTACCGAATTCGTGCCAGTAGGTTGGCCCCCTCCCCCTACACCCCCTTCCCCTCCCTCCCTCCCTCCCTCGTCTGGCAGGAGGGATCAGGTGTCCAGAGGTCTTGCACGGTGTTATGTATAAGTGTTGCATAAAAAATAAGGAATTAAAACCAAAAAACAATTAACGTTTGAACGAGAAACGTTTGAACGAGAAACGTTTGAACGAGAAACGTTTGTGGCGAGAAACGTTTGAACGTGATCTACTTTTTTTTGACTCAACGTCTGAGCATCGTATACCCAAGGCGTTGGTGTTAGTTATAAGCATGTATGTTAGCATTAATTACTGTTGACTATGTATTATGGCCGAGGTTTGTGAATCCCTTAAGAAATTGTCTAACATGAGATTTAATAAGGAGAGAGAGAAAGAGAGAGAGAGAGAGAGAGAGAGAGAGAGAGAGAGAGAGAGAGAGAGAGAGAGAGAGAGAGAGAGAGAGAGAGAGAGAGAGAGAGTTATGATAATAATAATAATAATAATCATTATGCTGGATGTTCACACGGGAGAGACGGAGAAGCGCCTCCCACCAGTCAGTGCCCGCGTGTGACGTCACTCTGTCGTGACATTACGTCACTGCTTCGTGAATATGACGTCACAGGCTCCACATGGTTTCCGGGCCGCAATCTCATGTTGTTTTATGGTCTGTATATACGCACGACTCTTTGCTAACCTGCGGCTGCTTATATGTACATGAAAAAATGTTTACAGAATGGATCTGTTGTTTATATTTACAAAAGTAAGATTTTTTTGACTATGAAACTTGTGAACTAGAGGTCTAACAAGGAAATCAGGGCTATAGGAAAAAATCATTATAGTTGCTTTTCATGTTAGTCTATTTATAGCGCCATACATGGTAGAGACGTGACTGTGCTTTGTACATATCAGTGTATTAAGTTGATGGGACTGGGGGCACCAGTGGACCAAGTTGCCCCACCTTCTCAAACCCCACTTTGATCTGATCACTTCTCATTATCTATCCATTTTCAAGAAATCTTTATTTTTTTGCTTTAGACATTTCTCGCTCGCTCGATCTATTCTCTGTCTTCACCAACTCGTCTATCTGTTTGTTTGTTGTTTTCCTTTAACCATATATTCCCTTCATCCCCTCCTCCCTTCCCCCCACCATGCCCCCCCCCCCTCCCCCCGTGACCTTACCGTGCGGTCCACTGCGGCTGCCACGTCCGC
>BOPN01000704.1:106795-109295 GCA_017312705.2 Penaeus japonicus | reverse complement strand
AACAATAACTATGGCAACATCAACAACAATTGTGTCAACAATAACTATGCAACGACAATTGTATCAACAATAACTATGGCAACATCAACAACAATTGTGTCAACAATAACTATGCAACAACAATTGTATCAACAATAACTATGGCAACATCAACAACAATTGTATCAACAATAACTATGCAACAACAATTGTATCAACAATATTTATGGCAACAACAACAACTGTATCAACAGTAACTATGGCAACAACAATTGTATCAACAATAATACCGGCAACAACAAGATCAACAACAACAATTGTATCAATCATAACAATAATAATAATACAATCATAATAATAACAACGATCATGATGATGATTCTCCAATACCTAGATTTCACATTCGCTGATCCTGTCACTTGGATCTGCAATCTAGAATCATCGCTCAGCCCACAGAATCATACAGGCGTGATTCTGATATTAGAACGATGGTAGATTGCAATAAGAGAGATCTTCCTTCGCATCTTTAAGAATCCAAGCGGTGTGACCTTTTTTTTTTTCTTTTTTTCTTTTTTTGAGAAATGTCAGTGAAGGTAAAACCTCTTTTATCTGAACTATTTAAATAATTCAAATATTAAGTTAACTAACTGAGATAATAATAAAACAAAAGTGTTTTTAAACACACCTACAAATGTTAGGGGAAAAAATGATAGGTGTTATAATAAAAAACAAACCGATACCGTTCTCCACATAGACGATATGCCATGTCCAATTGCTGATCGCGAACGCTTATGACTTTGACTATAAAGAAGATAAGCCAAAAACCAATCACGGAATCTTGTGAATTAACCCTAAGCCTACGTCAGGATTTTGAGGCTTGAAAGTTCCTATATACGGAGAAAATCAGTTTTATAATATTTATATATGTATTAGTAGCTCTGAGGAGGATTCCAAACATGTAACAAGGAGAAAATAAATAGTGAGTTGGAGGGAGAGAGACGGGAGGGGGGGGGGGGGTAGAATAATGAGATATCGGGGCTAAAAGTTGATGGCCGCGTTTTTCTGTCTCTTATACAACCATAAGGTAATAAAATAATATATATAACCAAGATCTATCGCTCTACAATCCGACCTTACCTAATCTATAACATTCGTTACTGTAAATGAAGAACAAATTAGTCTAATCTAAAATACAGCACGAGCAAACATAGGTAGATGTCATAGATTATACTCCCATGAGAAACACCTGTGCTAGAAGGGATTCACCGCACCCGCCTCGCCGTGGCCCTCGCTCGACATGTGTTTGTTTACCTCTGTGACATGTCTGTCTTTTTCACGTGAATGTTTCTCACAGTTTGTACAGTTCTACGCCACCACCTATTACCAAGTTTCAGAAAGTTTGAACAAAGAATGAAAGTACAAAACGAAAAAATAAAACGATCCTTCAAAATAGCAAAATCTGATGGCACGCAATGTCCTGTAATGAGGAAAACAATTCCTATATAAATTACAGATCGATTCAGTAGTTTGGAATTGTTGATTTTCCTTTTAGTTTTCTTCTATTAATGTTGTTTGCATTTACAGAAGTCTAGAATCTAGTTATATATTTCTCGACTCCATTTTTTAAACAAAATTCTAAACTACTGAAAATCTCTCTTGCAAGTTCCTTTTTCAAATGCAGCAAATCTCATTAAGTTACGACGAAATGTTGAAAAATCGAAAGAAAATGCAGAAAAAAATACAGTTCCGAGATACAGGCCCTCAAGGTCTTCGAGTTACCTATGCACCTTTATTTCTCGCGGCTTCTTTGTCTCTCTGGACGCTCACGCTCCCTCAGTCAATGGAGAAGAGCGTCTGCGAGCATCAGGCAATGGCGAAAAGGTGGGGGAGGGCCAGGAAATATCTTTGTAATATCTTTGTTTGCTGTGAAAATTCTTTGAATACATGAACCTGCGCTTTATTTAGTCAAGTACAGTTGCGGGTTAGTCTTTGTGTGCCAGAAAAGCCATTAAAACTGTATTTCTATATTTTTCCCGAGAAAACAGTGCTTTTAGTTTTTAGAATATTACAGTAAAATTTAGCCACGTGGTGTCCTTGTCTGCACGAATATGTGAGATTATATCACATAAAGATTGTGTTAGTTATTTGGAAACTATTCACATACCATTTCGTGACAGTACATTCGTGGAAGCGAAGAAGGCAGACAAGTCTTATTCCAGAGGAGGTTGACCATTAGGTGTTGATATGAAGTCGGAGTCATTTGCTTGTTCACTTGTTTTACAGCGGGGGTGCTCGCGGTGCGGTGACTGAAATTCACACGCTTTGCCAGATTCTCATCCTCCTTTAAGTTTCGTATTTTTACAGAGAGATAAACGCACAGTATTGCTCGTGAGACTTTCTTTTCCTAGAGAAAAATAAAGCACATAAAAGAACATGAAAACATACAGGAAATATTTTAGATAGATGCGTTTATATTATTTCTCCCACTTACTCTTTGCACAATTTCCCTTCCGGAGTCTGT
>BOPN01000704.1:94295-99295 GCA_017312705.2 Penaeus japonicus | reverse complement strand
GGCTTTTCTCATGCCAACAGTTTGCTTGTGACACATATTCTCAGACTGTTAACTTACACTGGCCAACCATTCCATATACTGCCCGACGCGGTGACCTGATCTGACCTACCTCGATGTCGGTCATCTGCCCGCCCCTGCCTTCGTATCCACTCACCTGGCCTGCTTGTACCGTGTTGCAAGCAGGGATTTCAAAACTGTAGTCTCATCTTCTAATAAATATGTGATGTGCATATATATATATATATATATATATATATATATATATATATATATATATATATATATATATATAAAAGTATATATCATATAGAGCCTGTGGCTCTATATAATCATTCTGTTTTGTATTTCTGTACCGTATATACAAATTATAGACATGCTATTTACAAGTGTAGAATGTATCCGCAGGTGTTTATACACTGCATCCATTCTGGAGTCCGGCTATAAATTATTGCGCTGTTAATACAACTGTAGGGTTATGATAGTAACAGAGGCATTGGTGATACAATTTTGAATGATAGTAAGTTCATGTAGTACATTGATTATGAGAGTAATTATAATGATACAAGGATAACGATGATAAAGATAATGACATTAATGATAAGATTGATAACCAGCATCATAATGATACTAATAGTGGTAATAATAATAACAATGACTATAATAATATCATCAATAGTTATGATAAAAGAAGAATAAGTTATTTTCTAGTGTGTGGAGGCGTGTACATGCTCGGGTAAGAGTGAGGGTGCTTACATTCTTCGAGAAGTGTACTTTGCGCGTGCAGTGTTTAACTATGAATGTATTTAGCAGATACGTGTCTGTGTATATAAGTATGCTCATGTGTGTAGCGAATAAATGGACAACCAAATATATGGGAACCAGGCAAGGGTAGAAGATCACCATAGAAGGCCAGGAAAGGAGACTTAGACAACATAAGGAGATAAAAAGGAAGTAACTTGTATCACCAGCTCTACCTGCGAGTCACCTGAATAGCCTCACTACCGGCACGATCAAGCCAAGTGGGCGACTACCATAACCAGCCTGATCTCTACCAGCCAAGCTGTTTACTCTGAGTAAACAAAGGAAGATTCGACTGACCTCAGCCAGCTAGTGTTGACCAGCTAGCACCTCTCCTGGGATTCCATATACAAGCATTAACACCACAAAACACACACACACACACACACACACACACACACACACACACACACACCCTTACACACACACACACACACAGAACTGTGATAAGCTCTTTGCCGATTTTTCAGTATTCTCTCCCTCCATCATCTATTTCTGGGGGAAGGGGTTATAGGATGAAGTGGGGTTATTTTTTGGTCTTTTCCACTTAAATACGCCGTAAACCATGCGAAAGGCCCAGATTAAAGTAGTTGGCGGTCTATCCTCCGAAAATAGGGCAGAGATACTCGTGACATCCGGACAGTGAAGCTGATCACCTAGGACACTAACCACTGTATTGATGATGTTTTTGAGGATGCCACTAGAAACGTCCTTGCAGCCACTAGCTTCTCTCCCATATTGTCACAAGAGAAAAGAGTTAGGATGACACTAGTACTCAAAGGAATTGACCAAGAAATTCTGAATGAATCCACTAGTGCCATCGAGGCCGAAATCGTCAAATCTGTACCTTATTCTAAAATAGATGATGTATATGTTTTGGAAATGCCTCATATCATTAAGGTTAGATTTAGGTCCATGGCCATGGCTGATAAGGTCTAAGAAGCAGGGCTCCGTCCGTTTTCGATTCCACCGAGGAGCATTGAGTGTCAAAAATGTATGCATGGTCAAACCAAGCCACGAACATATGTAGCGAATGTGTCCAAGAAGGACATATCTTCAGAGATTGCCCTGACAAGATCAAACCCGAATGCGGGGAAAAACGCGGTCCAAAATCAGGAAAGATAATATTTTGAAAATTGAACAAGACAAACTAACTAAAGAAAAAGCAAAAATCGAACTACCCTGTCACGCGGTAGCGCAAAAGGCAGCAGATGCAGCATAGAAAGATTAACACAACCAAAGAAATTATGGCCCTACCAAACGACCTTTCCTTTAAAGTACTGGTCCTAATAATTGCATTCCTCGCCAGTATCAGAAGGCCCTATGCTTGAAAAGTCAAGAAAGGCTTAAAATCGGCAAATCTCTCAGCGTCAATCTTTCAGGTTATCCCTCCACCATCATCACAGCCACAGAGTTAAACTACCAACAAACCAAACAGCAAAACTCGACCAAAGCCAATCCGATGAAGAACGACTGTCTGAGCTAGACATATGTCTACCTCAGTAGGGAGCATAACAAGTGAGCACTCACACATCCCTACCGAGACTACCGCACAAGAAGAGGAACAAGAAATTAGCCTCCCAACAGAAACTGCACCAGTCTTTGAGCAGAGGAAGCCTAAGCCAGTCTCAAAGATCCTCTTTGGAGAAATGCCAGCCAACCCAAAATATTTAGAACTACAACTGTATGTCCATGACCCCAATTATGACAAAATCATGATAGGGACAGAAACCAAAGGTGTCAACATAAAGTTTCTGTTCATAGAACAGAAACTTTACAAATAGGGAAGAAAAAAAGGCAGCTAGAAGCAGGTGCTTCTGCAACGTCTGTGTCACACATCATCCAGATATCATTCTCATTGACAGCCATAGGCTAAACAGCAACAGACTGAAGATCTTTCCATACAATACATACCAGAGAAAAAAAGTCTGGAAATAAAGTTGATGAAGTAGCCCTTGCAGTACAGAGCTGTAGACCACAGCATCAAATAACAGACGACTTCGATCTAGAATTCTTTGCAGTCGAAATCGATACATCCAGAGGACCAATAGCACTAGAAGCTGGCTACCTATCATATCTACCCATCCTCATCCCTAGACCTGATTATAGTAATGCTGACTAAAATAGATACAAGGGATTACTAGAAAATAAGTCATCAATTGAACTAAGCGGAAATCTGGCGTAGGTATTGGTATCCTTTCATATTGTTCACAAAATTATGGTTCTTGATAACATCACAGCTGCTTTAATGATTATAATGTTATGTGAAAGTAAACAGATGAATTGTATATCTTCGGAATATAATTGTGAATTCTTTCAGGTTTTGGAATGGGGCCTTTTCCAGCTGGAAATAACAGTCTGTTTTATCGTAGCTTTAACGCCATCGTGGGAGGAAATAGAAATCGGTATGTGAGAGCAGGTGTTCTAGGATGATGAACTTGCGGGTTCAACTGCAGCACATACAGTGCGAAACACCTGTGAAAAGTCAAAACTGATATACTCACCTGAAACAGTGAACAATAGATGACAATTATTGAAAAATTACTGACTCCGGGCTCAACTTCTCAAAATCTAGCCTACATTTTAATATACATAAAGATATTCTCATGAATTTGTATGAAATTATTTAAAGAAGAAGAAGACAAAAAAGAGAAAAAAGGAAAAGCTAGTAACAGTGCACGTTAATCTACAAGTGTAGACGGCATCCGCAGGTGTTTATACACTGCATCCATTCTGGAGGCCGGCTGAAAATTATTGCGCCATTGTTATGCTAGTAGCATTATAATAGTAACAAAGGTATTGGTAACAGAATTTCTAATGATGTTAATACTATGAATTGCCATGATTATGAGAGTAATTTTATGCTAATGTTGATAATAATAAAACTAAAAATAATGGTTAATATATTGATAATGATAATGCTGATAATGAATGTTAAGAATGGCTATGATGATATTGGTGATGATAATGATGATAGTATTGATGACGAAGGTGATAATGACGTTAGTAATGATTTTGATGACAATCATCATAATGATAACAGGTTTGATAAAAATATTGATAATAAAGAAGAGTAGCAGTTATTTGTATATCATCAACTAATTTCGTAATGATAATACTGCATGGTATACACTCCATGTGTAGGATTCTTCGTCTTCGTAATTCATGCAGGGAATAAGTGAAAGAGCGAAAGTTGAAGCTGAATAGGCCTAGAAAGAGTGGTGGAGAAGGGAGGGAAGGGGGTTATACAAGGAAAACAAATAAGGAAAATACGCATAAGAGATGAAAACAAGGAACAGACAAGAAAGGGAGCAGAGAAGTCGAAAAAATAGAACAAGGTATGGAAAATTAGAAATAGCGAAAGCTGAGGAACGGGAGGCGAGAGCGAGTACGAATGCCCCAAAAGAGAAGCAGATAAGAAGAGATAGAGGGCAGCGTAAGAAGGGCAGTACCAGTAAAAACAAACATAAGACAATTTAAGATGAATGAATCCGCGTTTCAGGAAAGATATGACATCCGTGACAAAAACACGAATCAATCAGATAAAGGGATGTTATGTACTATTATGCTTCATGATATCGTGTATTATCTTATGATAAAGAATAGAACCACAAGAAGCGATGCCTGGGCATCCTCGCTTTCCGTTCTGATAAAGACCAAAATGATAGTGTTTCTTGGGGCCAATAGACAAACCTGTATTCACATGGACTTCACACATGAGTCATCCTTTGCATGCCAAATAATAAAGCTTATTATTCTTATTCATTACATTTCCAATGCTTGTCCAGTAGTATCCCTACTCTACTATCTTCTCCTATCTGTAACAATCGTGTCAAATGCTACGAGTTTGGAAAATATTATGGTTGCTTTCTTTGTTTCATGAATGGCAGTACCTTTAGAGAATTTTGACTGTTTCGACATTCATGAAAACCAACTCACCCTATCGAGAGGATGCATCAGTGACAGCATGAAACTTTCCCAGTGTCTGCAGAATGATTAATTCATGAAAAAAACATTCTGTCAAAAGCAAAAACAATCACTTTGCTATACTTTGCTAGGAATATATATGTGAATATATATATATATATATATTTATATATATATATATATATATATATATATACATATATATATATATATATGTGTGTGTGTGTGTGTGTGTGTGTGTGTGTGTGTGTGTGTGTGTGTGTGTGTGTGTGTGT
>BOPN01000704.1:67500-80009 GCA_017312705.2 Penaeus japonicus | reverse complement strand
ATTTATATATATATATATACATATATATATATATATATATATATATATATATATATATATATATATGTGTGTGTGTGTGTGTGTGTGTGTGTGTGTATGCATGTATGTATATGTTTATTCCGTTTTTGCATTGAGTCTTCATTTCTTTTATCTTTTATCTAAATTTGATTTACTCATTTTTCATCGGTTATAGAAATAATGACTTGCCACTACACTTCTCATGATATCTTTATCTTTATTGCATTATGCTTTTTATTGTTTATCTTTTTCCAATATCTGATCTATGATTTTTAATAATAGGCAATTATGACAATAGCAATAGTAATAATGATTATAATCAAGGTTATGGCGAGGATGACATCTTTTACTTTATTTCACACTTGCTTTCATCCCTGAAGCCAAAATAGATTTTATTCGAATTAAGATGTTTATTATGACATATTCAGATAAAGTTTCAATGAATGTTTACAATGAATATGTATTCATTTGTATTTACAAAGAATATATATTCACTCCAGGATAATGAATAACATTTTTTTTTCTAGAAACATGAGAAGTTTTATTTTATTCACTTATAATTATACAGTGGGTGACTAAATCTGAAATATAAGTATATTATCAGCCTTATCCTTCTCTGTCGACTAGTGCCAGGGAGAAATGGGGTGGGGGTATGAGGAGGGGGAGACGGGGGAGTCTAAGAAAGGATTAGAGAGTTGGGGAAGGGAAAAGTTTTGATTCTCTCTCTCTCTCTCTTAATTTTGATATGAAAGGCAATTCAATTATTACTATCATCTTCTCATACTCTGGGGCAAAATGTCTAAGGAAGATATTCTCTTCTCTTTATGTAGAAAGAGAGAGAGAGAGAGAGAGAGAGAGAGAGAGAGAGAGAGAGAGAGAGAGAGAGAGAGAGAGAGAGAGAGAGAGAGAGAGAGAGAGAGAGAGCGATGAGGGGGGGCGGGGGGAAGTTAGTCCATAAATATAACTGTGAAGGCAGTAATTCTCATTCGTGTACATTATTTCTTCGTTTCCCTTTAAATGTGTCCCCCTCCCCGCTAATTTTTCCCCGGCACCCTCTGCTGAAGCGTCTTTGGTACCACTAGCTGATACAGGGTTCCTAAGGCATTCATACACACTATATGTACACACACAAAGGCACCTTCGTCCATTTCACTTTTGGAGGGGGGAGAGGGGGGAGAGGGGGGAGAAAGGGGGGGAGGGAGGGGGGAGAACATGAGATCGTCATATATACCGGTCAAGTTGGAAAGAAATAGGAAGAAAACGTAAGAGGGAAGGACGAAGAGGAGGAGGGAGAGGAGAGAAGAAGAAAAAGAAGGAGAAAGAGAGGAAAAAGAAGAAGAAGGAGAAGGAAGAAGAAGAGGAAGAGGAGGAAAAGGAGGGGGAAGTGAAGTAAATAAAGACAATAGAGGGGAAAGATAATAACATCTGAGAGAGCAAGCCAAGCAGGTGCATAAGACGATCCAGTACAATACAACACTTTAAATTCCCGCATTTGATTTTTATCGTACAGAGTTTGCGCTGCCTTGCAGTACAGGTGAGTGCGTGCGGCCAGCGACTGACAGAAGCAGAGAGGAAGGTAGACAATTACTATCTCTTTGGCATTGTACAAAAAGAAATAAAAAGAAAAGTTCAATATTTACAACACATGAGCCCAAAAATACAAGAAACACTCGCTGTACAATGTTCGCGTCTGACTCATTGCTTCCTATCTAACCAGCGACCTTGATCCTTTGTTGCAGTTCCTTTTGTCTTTGTAGTTGTTTTCCTTTACGTTTGCTTGACATCCTCTGCGAGGCGTAGAAGCTCGAGGGTGAAGCTTGTCACAGACAGCGGCAGGTGAACTGGGCGTCAACAAATCAGGTGGCTCTACGCGGAGAAGCAAAGCCGCTGGTGCCTTCACATTGGTCGGTTTTATATTTTCTTATATTTTGCAACAGCTCTGCAACATCTAGGAAACCCTGGCGATCACGAATTCAATGCCAGTTGCCTCCTCCTCCTCCTTCTCCTCCTTTTCACCTCACCCCCATCCCCCTCCCCTCCCCCTGTGGCCTTCCGGACCTGGCACTGTTTTGGCACCGGGTTGGGAGGAAGGGAGGGGGAAGAAACTAAGGGAGGGGGAAGGGAGGAGGGAGGATGGGGGAGGGAGGAGGGAAGTGAGGGGGGTAAACATCAACACAACATCCACAGTAACTCCATTCCGACGATGATTCACATTTCTTGATCTGCAACTTACAATTTCAATCACGATCTTGTTAAACGCAATGAACGGAGCGATAGATGTACATATGGAAGATACTGGAAAGAAAAGGGAGAGGAACAACGAGCATGAAACGGGAGCACAGAACAAAACCAACTTCCAGAAGCGTCCAACCAAAAGAACATGGTAGGGCTTCAGACACTCGCTTCTCGACTCTACAGAGCGACCATCGCCAGCTCCCCTGGTGGGGGGAGGGGGGTAGTGGGAAATGGAGATGGGGGAGTGATGGGGGGAGGAGATCGGTGACAAGGAGGGTGGGAGGGGGAGATGAGCTGGGTGATGAAGGGTGGGCGGGAAAGGCGGTGGGCGGGGCTGTCGTGGCACTGCGTCCCCGTACATCAAGGCACTGACGTAGACGGCTACGGTTTATCATGAAGGCACAGCGTGAACGCTCGGTTACAACGTCTCCGTGCATGTATATACAAAATATAGTACTATTAACCGTGATTACGATAACAACACGATGGCAAACATAAGCCTATAGGTATGATTTTATATATATGTATATATAGATAAGGCATTTCTAAATACATGAATCATTTGTGGACGGACTGGAAAGGTGCGGCGGTAACATCTTTTTCCTTACGTATAATTTATACTGTTCAATGCACAGTGTCTTTTTCCTGTTTTCTCATCATTTTCTTACAAAAAAGTCTCTCTACACAGGAGTGACTCCTCCAGTTTTGCACACTTTTTGCACCTTCTTCAATAGTCAAGAGGCGTCGCTTGCAAAGACTTAAATAACTGATTTATTGACACTTAACTCGGCTCTACCAAAGAAAAACACAAAGAACTGATAATGATCATCATAACCACAAAAAAGAAAGAGAAAGAGAAAACATAATAATAAACCTAATTAATACAATTCACTGTCATTAGTTCACCATGTTAAATAGGGCTGACTTACAACTTACTTTGGTTTGATGCTAACTGACTAGTCCCTAACTGTGTGACGAGGAACTGCCACGCAAGTCACATCACTGGCCCTGCGTGTTCGTCCTGCGCTGCGGCCGCGCTAGCCGGCGCTTGGTTCCTGCCCGTCTGCGGTCGCTTCGTGCGGCCAGCGTCGCTAACCGAGATCCGCATCCTTCGTGCGGTGTCCGGCAGGACCTTTGGGCCACTGGTGGTTCGGGATCCAGGGGGGTCTTTGGTGCTCTCTGTCCCCCTGGTTCTTCTTCCACAGCCAAGGCAGCGAGGTGGGTCTTCGTGGTTCCGGCGACCGTGTGCAAGGAGTCATGATGAATGAGCCAAGGACGAAGGAGTTCTCTGTCCGGGGATGCTTGGCGCGGCTGAGGCTCGTCCCTTCAGCTTCGGGAGATCGGAACGCCGTGTCCTCACAGAAGGAAGTGACTCCTCGTGGCCGATGAACGCTGCTCCAAGACGGCACCGTCCGGAGGGCTCAGTGGTGTTTCTAGCGTCTTTCCCTCAGACCCGAAGGATGACCACCGCAGGATGTGAGCGCAAGCGTCCCATACTAAGATGACGAACTCACACTTCGGTTCGGTCCTCTCGGATTTGTTTCTTCTATCTAATACTGAAGGATTTGTACCTCGCAAATGACTACGAGACTGTCCCGGTGCGTGCCCAGGCCATCGTCCGAGGCCGGGCACCGATAGGTCATCGCCTCATCTTCTTGTTCTGGAGACGAGTCAGGACAAGGTAACGAAGATTAAGTATAACGCGTATCCCGACTCAGGCAAGAAACTTGTCAAGTCTCCGACGGAGATTCTAGAGTTTCGAGACGCTTCGAAAGTATCCAACTCAACAAAAAATAAAATTAAAGGAATACATATATCTCCTTAGCTACAGTGCCCGCCGACGTCGAGTGCCACATTTCCTTCGGCATGTCCCTGGCGACGTCGCGGGCCCTCTCTGTACACACCATTATACATACACTACAGACACACACACACACACACACACACACACACACACACATACTCACAGACATACGTGTGTATACGAGGTGTAACACCCACACCAAGTGCGAAAACCGTGTACTGTGCCCTTGAGCAATACTGTGGTACAGCGGTGTGATCGCCACCACCGGGCACTGCATGGGTCAACACTTTAAGTACACTGTCAGAATACGTTAGCGTGATAGTAGACACCTTCATCTATATGTATATGTCTATATACACTTCTTCCCACTCCACTCTGCGAAGGCTGCGGTGGGGTTGGGGAGGTTCTTCTCTAACCGTACACTGAGGGACACAACCCCGTCTCGCGCACCGGAGGCCTATATCTGCGTGACCAGGACCGTCTCGCTGGTCGCCGAGGCTTCCAACTCCGACGAAGGGTTGTTATTGGTGGCCGTCGTATCGTTGTTGTTGTCGCTGCTGCTGTCGATGTTGTTGTTGGCCTCGAGGTTGTTGTGCGCGGGGAAGGGCTGTGGCGGAGGAGGCGGAATATGCTCGCAGTTCGGGTGGACGGACTCGCGGTGGCGCCGGAGGTCCACCTTGCGCTGGAAGGCCTTGTCGCACAGGCCGCAGGCGAAGGGCTTGTAGCCGGTGTGCTTGCGCATGTGCGTGATGAGGTTGGAGGACTGGCTGAAGGCCTTGCCGCACACCACGCACTTGTGGGGCTTCTCGCCTGCCGGGGAGAGAGGAAAGCCATTAAGAAACTCGTTCACCAGAAAGAGTAACGGAAAGATCTAAATAAAACAAAAACACAAAATAGAACGCGGAGATGTCCGCGAGGGTGATTTAATGTGTGAGGAAGAAAACGAAATGAATTAACTCATTAAGCGAAGACAGCAGAGAAAATAACAACACCAACGAGAATAACAGCCTCAGAATGGGTGATTTATTATGCAAGGAATAATCATGCAAGACATAATGATGCAACTTCATGATCCTTCGGGGGTAGATCAACCTGTCAGTCAAACCAAAGTATGGAATTAGGCGCAATTAAGTCGAAAATATCTTAGGGGCATAATTCATCGCCGGTTGGATATTGCTCTTATTAAACTTCCCCGGCGAGAGAGATAATAAAATAAAGAGGTGGGAGGAGGAGGAGGGGGAGGGGGATTGGGGGGGGGGGTCTGCGATGGAAGAAAAGGGATTATGAAAATGCCTGACGTTTAAAAATACTGTAAAGTGACATCCTATGATAAAATCCTTGGCCATCTACCAAGCATGGCGATGAAGGCAGAAAGAGACCGGTCTACAGTGCTGCCCTCTGTTGACACTTCGACGTGACAGCATTACAGAAGGTGACAATGTTGTATTGATCTCTCTCTCTCTCTCTCTCTCTCTCTCTCTCTCTCTCTCTCTCTCTCTCTCTCTCTCTCTCTTAAATGCTCCCGAACTCTGTAAACACTCTGAAGAGGCGATGTTTAGAAGGCAAACGAAGTCGCCATCTAAGTGTGCGAACCTGTATTTGCGAAGTGTGACGCTGGCGCTCGAGTACGAGGTCACGCTTGACAAGGATTGGCCAGTCGTGGAAATCAGGTGCTTTAATGTTTTGCGTAATAAATGATATATAGGCACAGCGGTTTTATCTTTTATTTTTTTCTCTCTTCCTAGTCTTCGTTTTCGTTTATATGATTTGCTCTCATTTTACTTTCTCTCACAAAAGATACGCGTAGACACTCACTCACTCATTCACTCACTCATTTACAATCTCTCTCTCTCTCTCTCTCTCTCTCTCTCTCTCTCTCTCTCTCTCTCTCTCTCTCTCTCTCTCTCTCTCTCTCTCTCTCTCTCTCTCTCTCTCTCTCACACACATACAGGTACGTCCCACACATAACAAGCAGCAGCTCCATGTAATACCGTAACCGACTAACACGAGATGGTTCATGTCTCAACGTACTTGCGTCAGATTATCGACCAAACGACCGCTTGTATAAGGGCACCTTCATGTCTCCTCGGATTTGCCGCGCTTTGGAGGTGCAGGTGAAGGAACAATTAGTGCGCTTGCATTATTGATAGACTATCGAGTGTGCATAATTAAGATAATTGCCGGCGGGAGCGTGTATTGAGGCGTGCGGGCGCACGGGCGAGTGGAGATAAGAAAGGTTCCGACCTGATTTTGTCGAGGCAAAAAAAAAAAAAAATAAAAAAAATAAATAATAATGATAAAAAAAAAAATAAATAATAATAAGGCGATAAGAATTTTCGTTTGTCAACGAGAAGTGGCTCCCTCCCTCTCTTAGCCCCCTCCCCCCACTTAACCCCCTTCCCCCACCCCACTCCAATCCAATAATGATCCGGCCATAAAACGCACTGTTATGAGGGTCATTAATACAGCAGAGCATTACGACGGCAAACAATGCTGTAATGAGCAGAGCAATTCATTGGTCAAGTAGACGTTATGAATGATTCAGGCAGGCACTCTGCCCCGGGCGATTAATCTTGACTTGGAGTAGAGACGGGGGGAGGGGGAAGGGAAAGGGGGGAGGAGAGGGGGAGGGGGAGGGGGAGGGGGAGGGGGAGGGGGAAGGGGAAGGGGAAGGGCAGAAGGTGCAGAAGGGCATCCATTTTGTATCCATTATATATTCATATGAAAAATAAAAAATACACATGCCGGTGTATATTCATATCAAACACACACACACACACACACACACACACACACACACACACACACACACACACACACACACACACACACACACACACACACACACACACACACACACACACACACACACACACACACACACACACACACACACACACACACACACACACACACACACACACACACACACACACACTATCGAACAGATGTGCTTCCGAAGTCGTACATCGAATTCTCTTTGAAAATTTGTGGAAAACAATCACCTGGATGCTAGTCACCATAAGTTTATTGCACCCATCAGACACCTGCACCCCCCCCCCCTCACACACATACGCACACACACACACAAACATATTTCCAACATCAAACATTGCCACGCCCTCGTTTACGGTTCTCACGCCCACCTATATAACACTTCCCCCTCCAACCCCCACCCGACACTGCTATAGGCTATCGGTTAGCTCGGTTCATTTGAGCTTAAGCCTATTGTTGTTCAGCAAGGTCGATAATTGCATCGTCAGGCTGTGGCGAGGAGGGGGGGAGGGAAGGGAAGGGGGAGGGAGAGACGGGAAGGGGAGAGATTGAGAGAATGAGAGAAAGAGAGAGAGAGAGTGACTTAGAGAGAGAGAGAGAGAGAGAGAGAGAGAGAGAGAGAGAGAGAGAGAGAGAGAGAGAGAGAGAGAGAGAGAGAGAGAGAGAGAGAGAGAGAGAGAGAGAGAGAGAGAGAGAGTGATAGAGAGAAAGAGAGAGAGAGAGAGAGAGAGAGAGAGAGAGAGAGAGAGAGAGAGAGAGAGAGAGAGAGAGAGAGAGAGAGAAAGAAAGAGAGAGAGTGACTTAGAGAGAGAGAGAGAGAGAGAGAGAGAGAGAGAGAGAGAGAGAGGGGGGGGGGGGCGACCGTGTCTCAACTCTCCAACCCTTCAACCTCCAGCACGATTATCCATAAACTCTAAAGCGAGGAATTACGCTAACCTCCTCAACATCATAAAAACAACCCTGAGGGCTATTTTCACGCTCACACTTCATATTTTTCTTGCGATCATTATTTCTGGCATTCTCTGGCGAGGCACAAAGCCGTAACAGCCGTCGGTAATGAGAAGATGACTGAATTACAACACCGTGTCGATTTATTTCACCGCTTGTGACAGCTCGGGTTCAAGGGAGAGGATCAGGGTGAAGAGAGAAGTTCGAAGGGAGGGAGAGGCGTGAAAAGGAGGTGGGTATATATCTCTCATATAGAGATAAATACCTTTTTTTCGCTCATTTCCACTTCCTCTCTCTTCGTCCTCTACCTTTCCTCTCTTCACACTATTCTTTAGCATTTACTCCCTCTCCTGTCTCCTCTTCTCGTCCTCTTCCTTATCCTCTTCTCCTCCCTTCTTCTCCCTTCTTCTGTTCCACTCTGCTCCTTCCCTTCCTCCTCCCCTCCCCTCCCTCCGGAGAGCAATAAATCCCCACCCATTGCGGGCGTGTGTGTTCTGAGACCGACTCATTGTCCGCCATAACGACCGTAGATTACACAATGAAACCCTATAAAGCATAAATATTCTGCATTCAATACTCCGTTTAACTCCTCAAGGACTGGCGCTCGATAAAATCCTTCATGCGACGGGCTACAAATCTTTGTAGAAACGAGGGAAGGGGCGGTGGGAGGGGGGGGGGAGGAAGGAGGAAGGGAAGGGAGATGGAGAAGGGGGAGACTAGATAGAAAGAGAAGCTAGGGCGGAGTAATGAAGGGAGGAAGTGAAGGGAAGGGAGTGAGCATGGGATGGAAAGGGACGAGGGAAAGAGGTAGGCGGGAAGGAGGGAAGGAGGGAAGGAGGGTAGGAGGGAAGGAGGGTAGGAGGGAAGGAGGGAAGGAGGGAAGGAGGTAAGAAGGGAAGAAGGGGAGGAGGGAAGGAAGGAAGGAAGGAAGGAGGAGGGAAAGAAGGAAGGAGGAGGGAAGGAAGGAAAGAGGGAAAGAGGGAGCTTGGAGGGAGGAGGGAGGGAGGGATGTGTAAAAATGTATTAAAGTATTAAAGGGGACGGGCGAAGGGAGGGAGGGGAGCGTGGGAGGGAGAGAGGGTAGGTGAGGCGTGACAATGGCGGGGTGTGCGCTGCCACGTAAGTCTTTCAGGACAAACGCCTTGACAAATGGCCGTCGCGCGTCGAAGCCCGAGAACGTTCCATCGAAAGCCTAATTGTGAACGATGAAATATCAATATCGGGTTACGTTGGAGCTCCCGGCCGGACGGACCCCCTCCCCCCCTCCCTCCTCTTCTTCCTCTGTCATTTATTCGTCTCTTCTATCATTCTTCTTTTCTCTGATTGTCTGGCTCTCTCTTAGGGATATATATATATGCTTTGCTTTTCAAATATATAACATGCCTCAGCCTGTCTCTGACTGTCTTTCACTCCGAGTATCCTTTCTTATCACCGCCCTTCTCTTCCCCCTCTTCCTCCCCTACCCCCCCCTCCTTCCCCCGACGGCACTCCAGTCTGCCACGCCCTTCCCAAGCACCCTCCACTCACCGGCCCCTGTCATTTCTCGTCCCTTAAAGCACTTGTCCTCCTTTCGTGGCCGCGTCTCCCACCCCCTCTCGTTGCATGCAAAAGGATCACCCAAATTATCATTTCATTATTTTTTGCATTCTCGTTGCATGCAGAAGGATCACCCAAATGATATCTATCCTATTTTCTGCGATCCATTCCCTTCACTTCCTTCGTATTTGTTTCCTTCTTTTCGAGGAATCCCTTCCCTTCCGCTGCCTGACTCGGGACTCGTGCAAACCTATGTTCTCCGTCGTTACTGGTCCCCGACATGAACCAATCCTGTGAATGATTGATGAAATATCCACAAACTTGAAAGCACTCAAGATGAATACTTGATAGAATCAAACGAAGTGGGCGTCACACCCCGAGTCCTGATATGCGCCCGTGGGTAAACAATGTTTTTTCGTCCTCTCTCTATTTGCATATTGTTTATTGGTCTGCCTAATGACGAGGCAATTAGGACACTGTTTGGCTGCATGGGCGGACACTCGGCGCTGCAATGGATAATGCCCATAAATATCTGCTTAACAATCAGGTTAGAAGAAGCAGGAAAGGAGAGTAGGTCTGTCGGTCTGTCTGCTGGTCTGCTTCGCTTGGAAGAGGCCCGGGCAGATCTTTTTTTTTTTTATGCAGTGGGTATGGACTTATCGATCTTTTAAAATCTCTCTCTCTCTCTTTATCTCTTTTTCTTTCTTTCTTTCTCTCTCTCTCTCTCTCTCTCTCTCTCTCTCTCTCTCTCACTCACTCACTCACTCACTCACTCACTCATTCACTCATTCACTCACTCACCCACTCACTCTCTCTCGATCCATCCATCTATCCACAAACCTCATATCAACTCACCAGTGTGGATGTACGTGTGTTTCTTCATATCCGACTTCTGGTGGAAGCGCTTTCCGCAGTACTGGCACGGGTATGGGCGGGTGTCGGAGTGGATGAGGAGGTGGGTGGAGAGTGTGGATGATCTCTTAAAGCACTTGCCACACTGCTTGCACTGCGGGAGAGAGGGGGCGGTTAGCGTGCAAGAACCGGTTTTCGCGGTTCTTAACAAACAAATATATTACTGTGTAAAATATATAGTACATACATACATGTGTAATGTGTATGCATCTGTGAGTGTGTATGTGTGTGTGTGTGTGTGTGTGTGTGTGTGTGTGTGTGTGTGTGTGTGTGTGTGTGTGTGTGTGTGTGTGTGTATGTGTGTGTGTGTGTGTTTATTCATATAGGGGATATACATCCAAGTATCATGACAAAGTTTTCTGTTTATAATAGGCAAATCGGCTCGCTGAATGATTCAAAGAATCGACTTTTTCGGCCGACGAAAAGCCAAGAGAGAGAAGCGCCCTTACCTGGAACGTCTTTTCTGTCCTGGCGCTGGAGATCGGGATGAGGCTGGGCGGCGGCGGCAGGATCTTCTCGCTGTCGGAGAGGTCAGCGCCGGCCTTGTGCTGCGCGGCAGGCGAATGCGTCCTCTTGACGTGCACGTCGAGGCTGAGCGGCGAGTTGAAGGACTTGGAGCAGTGGTGGCATGTGTAGACGTCGGCGCCGCGGTAGACGGACGCCCAGGGCCACACGGACGGGCACCACGACGGCGAGAGGCCCTCGTCGCGCGGCGCCACGGGGCTCTCCGTCTCCTTGTCCCGCGTCGCCAGGCCCTGCAGGTTGACCACGAAGTCGGCGTACTGGCGCAGGCCCAGGCGGAGGCTCAAGGGGTCGAGCGGGGGCGCGCGGGGGTCTCTGCAGGCGTCGTCGTGGAAGGCGTGCGGCGCCTCGCAGTCACTCGAGTCCATGGGGCTGAGGCGGCCTGTGGGGGAGGGCAGGGACTCCTCCTTCTCCTCCTGCTCCAGCGCCGACGCAGGAGACCAAATGGCCGCCTTCGTGGGCCGCGAGCTCTTCAAGGACAGGTTCAGGGGCTCGTCGCGCTTCTCGGGGGACAGGGGCATCGGGCCGGCTGGGGGAGGAGGGGCAGGGGCGCGGTCAGCGAAAGAAACAGGGACGGAGAGAAACAAAACACAAAGAGATACTTATTTCACCAAGAAAGCAAAGAAAAAATGAGAGAGTGCGAAAGAGAGAGAGAGAGAGAGAGAGAGAGAGAGAGAGAGAGAGAGAGAGAGAGAGAGAGAGAGAGAGAGAGAGAGAGAGAGAGAGAGAGAGAGAGAGCAACCTTACCTGAATAGTGTTTGTTGTGGGAGCTGAGAGACGCGGAATTCCAGAGCGACCCGAGCGTTGCCGCGGAGGCGTAGGATCTCATGAGCGAGGAGGAGTAAGGATACAGAAGGCCGGGAGTCAAGGGCCAGGTGCTGCTCAGGTACCCACTGGGGGGTACGAGGGGACCTGACGGGACGGAGCCTGCCATGGGGCTTTCGGATTCTGTCGGAGAGGGAAAATATTATCAGTTATTACCTGTATCATTAATATCACCATCATTAAATATTTTTGTTATTATAACCGTTAATGTCGTTATCATCATCATAATCAATTTTGTTGTTTCTATTAGAAAGATGACAATTATTATTATTATTCCTATCAAGATATTTTTGTTAGTATCGTTACTACACACAAGACTGGTAAAATCTTACACGAACACATAATGGCCACGACAAAATGCACATAGGCACATATTATGTAAACCCACACTTTAGTCATGTCAAATGCGTTACAAATTGGCGTCCTGCCATCTTAAACAGCAGGTTAAAGCATCCTCGAAGGAAAAGAAAGAAACGAAGAACTCTCAGGCACAGAAGGAGTGAATTGGAAGGAAGACAAACAAAATCTTCGTCCATAGCGCTGAAAGGGGGACGACACAGCACCCATAAGCCTTCTTCACCGCCCCTCCTCTTCCTTCCCTCCCTCCCTCCCTTATACCCGCGCCGCCCCCTTCTCTCCCTCTCCTCTTCCTTCCTTTATCCCTCCCTCCTTCCCTCCTCCCCTCTACCGCGCCGCCCCCTCCGCCCCCCTGCCGCGCCGCCCCCCAGCACGGGATTGGTCGACACAAATCTCAGGTCCGAGGTTGCGCGGCACCTCGCCGGCTTCCCGTTACGTCACCGCCCGTCGCCGGCCGCCCGACCTTGCGCCATTTGTTTCCCTTCTTGCGCTCACCGTAGTGCGGCGGAATCTACCCAGCCCTTGGCATCAGGCGATAACGACCCCGCATTAAATGAGCGCCGAGGGCAAATGGGCG
>BOPN01000704.1:47500-57500 GCA_017312705.2 Penaeus japonicus | reverse complement strand
ATAGGCCTATTCCTTGCTTTCTTCTTCTGCGCGGGAGTCCTCCCTCCCCCCTTCCCCCTCCCACCTGCCCAGGGACCCGTTAAGAAAGCAGTCCTTTTCCACCTGGTGTTCCAGGTGGGAATTACCTCATTATCGCTCTCGGCAGATTTCTCCTTTCTCCTCTCTTTCTTAGCATGGCGACTTCCATGCACACACACATATATACATATATACATATATCCATATATACACATCTATATACATACATATGTATATATACATATTATTACATATACACACACATATATTTATTCATATATATACATATATATGTATATATACATACATATGTGTATATACATATATATATGTATATATGTGTGTACTTACATATACATGCAAATGGACATATATATAAATACATATACATAGTTACTTCACTGCCACTTAATTCTTAGATCGTCAAAATTGGCTCCCTTCGCCTTTCATCCCCCACATCCCACACCCCCACACCCCCACGCCCCGAAACCGCAGTTCCGTCACGGGCGCGTGCATATGGGCGTGCGTGCGTGCGTTTGGACGACGCGTGTTAATCAGTGTGAAGTCCTTTCGGCTCACCTGCACGCGCCAATATGTTAGCGTAATTTGGCCCCCATTGTGTCGCATCCGCTCGCCCCCCCCCCTTCCTCGCCGTCGCCCCCCTCCCTCTCCCTCTCCTACTCGCCGACGCTCTCGGTTCCGCTCGACTTCCGCCCTTAAGTCACGGGGCAGAAGGACCTTCTCATCTCGCACCTGGAGTGGTTAGGGGGAGGTCGGGGGGCAGGGGAGGAGGTACGCTCCTACTGGGGTGGGGGAGGGGGAGGGGGTGGAGGATGGGGGTTGGGGAATGGGGAAGGAAGGAGACGATAATCGATGGAAATTAGATGTCAGGCGAGTGCGGGGAAGCGTCAGGGTGTGTGAGCGTGATGGGGGGGGGGGGGGGGGGGGGGGGGGGGGGGGGGGGGGGGGGGGCGAAAGAGGGAGATGCTAGAGGAAATGCGAGAACGATTGTGAAAGGCAGACAAACAGACACAGAGAGATAAACATGAAAAATAATAAACTAATAAAAGAACAAAGGAGGGAGAGAAGTAACAGAAGAGGAGAGAGAGGCGAGAGGAGAGCCCTGTGCCCGCCCCAGGCTGCCCGTCCGTGACGCCCGTTGGCTGGATGACACATCTCAGTCCCCTCACCTCCCCCCCCCCCCCATCCCTCTCCCTCTTCTTCCCATCACTCTTACCCCCCTTCCACCCCCCTCCCTCCGCCGACCCCTCACTCACTCATCTTAATGACACATGTTAACTAAAATCAGACGGGCCGTCCAACCGCCACGTGCCTGCGCGGTCAGTAGAGACAATGATTTGGGCAACCGGGAGGGCACTTGGGTTGCACAAGCCGCCGCGAAAGAGAGGTCGTGACTAGGAGTGGATAGTAGGCCGGTGCTCTAGATAGTCTGGCGGTTGGAATAGTCCTAGGAGTAATTGAAGAAGTGGTTGTGGTCGCAGTAATAGTATTATTATTGTAATAATAATAGAAATAAAGATAGTAGTAAAGTAGTAGTAAAAACGGTAGTAGTAGTAGTAGTGGCGATAAAAAATAGTAGCATTAGCTGCAAAATAAATGTATTAGAAAACAGTTTGAAATCTGATGATATTGTTCCAAAGTTCACTCAAAACAAAACGTAACCCCAGAAAAAAAATCTTTAAACAACAATTCCAAAGTAACGCTTCATTTAGCTGTAACGAAATTTACGCCCATTAAGCTCCCCAATTACCTCCACTCTCCCCAAAACACCAGTGGGAGCAACTCATCTCATTACGGTAACTCATCCCCCCATTAACTTTACTCACCGCCGCGATAATAGAGAGGAACATCCCCTCCCCGTCCCCCCCTTCCACCCCCTCACCCCTCACCCCTCACCCCCGTAAACCACCATATTGCCTATTACGGCGCTTCCTTCCTGACCTTAGCGGTAGCAATTAGACCCGAAGAAGGGGGAGGGGGGAAGGGGGAGGGGAAGCCAAAACGCTCCTTCCAAAAAAAAGCCAATCCAAAGGTTATCGCGATCGTCATTATCATCATCAGATGAAGGTGATGGGATGATGGGAGAGATGTAGAAAGGCTTTCAGTTAATCGTCTTTTGCTTTAAGATGTTATTGTTCTATTCATTTTGAATCAGAATGGGCTAAAAAAAGGTACAGATCGAGCAGGGCTCCTCTCATTTTAAAAATATTGATTATGCTTATTGCTCTCCCATCCCCACTGGTCGCAACATATCATATCTTTCAGCGACTGGCTATTCGCAAACAAAAAGAGCCGTTACCGGAGCGGTAGGTCCCGAGGTAGACATGACTAATGGGCAGACGATTCATGAGGTCGAATTTTCTGATAGATTTTTAAGCTTTCGTTCGGGTTCTGTGGGAACGGCGAACGGGCCATGGGAAATTATCTAAGCAGAACGGCGAACGATCGAAGCATTTGAACCGTTTGTGATCGGGAACGAGATTGCCCCCCCCTGCCCCACCCCCCTCCCCGTCGATCTGTTGTCTGCTCTTGTTTTTGATGATCTTTCTTTCTTTTTATCTACCTCTCTCCAGCTTTTTGACTTCATGCTTCTCTCGCTTTCTGTCGCTTTCTTTTCTCCTCTCCCGCTTCTACTGCTGAATCATAACAAATCGCCGTTGATCTGCAAACGATTTATAACGATATTTCATGCTCGTTCTATGCGTGCATGCATATGTTAGTGCTTGTGTGCGGTACATATATACTCGCACGGGCCTGTACGTAAATACCAACCCTTGTATATATATAGATGGATAGATGAAAAGGCAGACAGGCAGACAGACAGACTAACTGAGTGAGATACTGTATAGATTTATGGGTGCATTTAGCGAACAATGCGCTATATGTTCACATCTACACAATACGGTCAAACATCGACATGCTTTCTTCGTGCCATAGCGACATAAAAGTGACGATAACGCATCAGGCCAGTCATGTACACGTGCATGACGGTCCCGGCACCATGCAGACCCTGAGCACGATACTCATAGTGTAAACAAGACTCAGGAAACTAATCTTGACGCTTTATTTAACGATGTTCTTATCTCTCCTCCTGTAAGTGCCGCCATGCACGAAACACACACCATGCCCTCCCCCCTCCCACTCCCTGAAAGAGGGGAAAGGGGCCAGCCCCCTCTAGTCCTGCCCTTCCCCCATCCCCTCCCCTCTCGTTTCCCACATGACACAGGTATGGCACCGGCCCTTGCCCCCACCCTCCACCCCCTCCCTCCTCTTGACACACTCATACAGACACGCTGCTTCCGTTTCCAAAGTCCAAAGACAACTATCGCGATGTTATCAGTATAATAATAAGGTAAATGTTTCACTCTACCCTTCCTTCCCTCCTCGCCCCTGCCTTTCCTTTGCCCTCCCCCCCCCCCACCCTTCTCCTTGACTCCCCTCTCCCCTGAGGTCCTCAAGCCTGCAATGACATGGCCTTTGGGAAAGGAGTTCCCTGCGGAGGGGCGATGAGGGCCTTTCATGCATCAGAAGGGCGGCGGGAGGAAGGGCAAAGGAAAACGGAGATGGCGGGGATAAGAAAAGAGGGATGAAAATGGAAGAGAACGAGGAGGGAAGGGTGGAAGGAAGATGGGATGGGAGGAGGACGAAGGGAAGGAGGATGTGGAAGGGGTGGGAATGGATGGGGAGTGAACGGAGAGGGTTGGGGAGCAGGAATAGGATAAGGATGAGTGTGAAGAGGAGTGGAAGAAGCAGGGGAAGGGGTAGGGGGGGGACGAGGAAGGGAGGAGGGGAAGGGGATCGTTCACACGCTACCGTAATTCATTTCAAGAAAATAACAAGGAACTGAACGTAATGGACAGGGCGGCTAAACGCTTTTTCTTTTCTCCTTTCCTTTTTTTCCCTCGCAATCTTTGTCTTTATAACTGTAAGTGTCGAATAAATGCCGCGACGACGGCGTTTCATAAGGGTTATTGGCGGTGTCGTATCACGCCGGAGGGGCGCGAGGGCGTCAGGGGGAAAGGGGGAAAAGGAGCTTAACGAAAGGGGAAAGAGGAGAGAGGAAACAGGTAATGAAGAGGAGAGGAAGAGAATAGTTTGATGGGGCTTTTATGTGGCCATGTCTGTTTGCGCGCGTGCGACGTAATTATTTTCTGAGGTAATGGAGTGTGTGTGTGTCTGTGAGTGAGTGAGTGAGTGAGTGAGTGAGTGAACGAGCGAGTGAGTGAGTGATACCGAAAGCTACGGGTTCGAGAGTCAGGACTGGCGACGGAGTGTGTGTGTGTGTGTGTGTGTGTGTGTGTGTGTGTGTGTGTGTGTGTGTAGCTGGGTGGGGGTGCTAATGGCAGATCGAGAGGAGTTTAGGGAAGGGGGCAGAGAGGGATAAGGGTCGAGCAGCGCCCCCTCAACATTTCCCACATAACACCGTCGCGCGGGGGCAGCAGCAAGGAGAAACAAAGATGGGGGTGAGGGGTTGGGGTGAGGGGGGAGGTGGATATCGGCAGGTGTGACTCCTCTTCCCCTGCCCCCTCCCCCCTTTTTACGCCCCCCACCCGACCCCCCGAATTACGGACAGGGATGCGCACACAACCAAGAGGTCATTTCCGCTCCAGCACGTGCCTCCTCCCCCTCCCCCACCCCAAACTGTCCCACCCTCAGCCCCTACTTCCCTTTCCACCCCCCGCCCTCGCACAACCTCTGGTCTTTGCCCCTCCCCTCCCTACCCCCCTTCCGCTCCCTCCCCCTCACCTCTTCTCTCACACATCCCTCCCATCCCCCTCCCCATCTACCCCCATACCTCTTCTCATTACCCTCACTAACCCATAATTTCACTCCCTCCTCATCGTCATCTGCTCTCATCCCATTCTGCCCCCCACCCCCACCGCTTCCCTCCACCCTCCTCCCCCCTTCCTACCCCCGCTATTGTTTCACATTCAAAAGTCAATAGCCAGAGGAGAGGAAAAAATGGATCCGCTTTTTCCTTCCCTTTTCTATGTCGAACGTTTGGAAAACCGTTAACAGCTCTACTTGAATACGCACAAAAGAGGAAAACTAGCGAAGGAGAAAAAGACGGAATTCTGTCGTGCCTTACGTTCTCATTTGACTATTATTAGATTACTAGCTTCCAGGCTTCCAGGCGCGGCGTCGACGACCAATACGACGTCGAGACCAAAATTGCAAGTTGTGTAATTAATGTCTAATATTAGCAAGGCTATCAACATCTCTCTCTCTCTCTCTCTCTCCTTTTGTCAAAACCTCTTTATATCTTTACTTTCCTTATCAGAAACCCTCAAATTCGATCTATTAGTCAATCTCTTCAAAATCTACCCTGATATACATTCACAAACCCGCCGTAATGTATTCTTACGGTCAACGAGGAAAATATTTTTTCTACCCTATTTTCCCCTCAATTAGGGCTTCGAACACCTGCCATCTGACAGCCTATACCTATCCTGCGCCCCCCCCCCCCCCACTCCTCCTCCTGCTTTCCCTTCCCCCAACCTTCCTCTACTTCTCTTCGTCTGCCTCCCTCCCTCCTTTAACCTTCCATTCTCTGCCTCTTCCTTTCTTCTATTTTGGTTTCTTCGCTCTTCCCCATCTTCTCACTTCAACCTCTTCCTCTCCCTGCCTCCCCCTCCCCCTCCCCCATCTCCCTCATATTCATCAACCAGTCACCTGCCTCCCCCTCCCCCACCCCTATAGGTCTTCCCTTTTCTCCAAGGAGTCCGCCTCGACCACCTGCGGCCGACCGCCCTTCGACATCTGTGGCGGAATGCCCTTCGCTGCGGAGACGCCCGGCCTTTCTTTGCCTGTTTGCTGTTTCTCTTATCTTCTGTTCTCCATTCTTTGTTTTTTCTTTTCTTTTTATTTCTTTCCTTTCTTAATCTTGCTATAGTATATGCAGATGCACACACACACACACACACACACACATTCCGTCACTTGTTTTTTTTTATTGTGTTTTATTGTCATTTTCTCGCCCCTCTGTCTTCCTTTCTTTCTCTCCGTATGGTCATCTCATTCACTTTCTCTCTCTGTTTCTTTGTCTCTGTCTCTCATTCTCTCTCTCTCTCTCTCTCTCTCTCTCTCTCTCTCTCTCTCTCTCTCTCTCTCTCTCTCTCTCTCTCTCTCTCTCTCTCTCTCTCTCTCTCTTTCTTTATGACCGCTCCTCAAAGACGCTCCTTCTCTCAGTAAAGGCGCCAGAAAGCGGGTCGAAATAACACGTAATTTCCAGCTTAATTATGTAGTTCAGTCTGTTACCTTTTCCTTCTCCCTCTTTCTTCCTCGCTGTCTTACTCTCCCTCTTTCCCAATTCGCGTTTTTTCTGCCCTTCTCATCTTTTTCCCCCTTTCGCTTATCATTCTTTCTCTCTCGCGCTTTCTCCCCCTCGCCGAGTCCCTTCTCTGGCGCGCCATTTCTTTGTTTTTATCCCTTCCTGCTTCGACTTATCTTGTCATTTATTTTTGTTTCTTTAAAGTAATGAGACGGACTTCGTAACGATAACAACCATGAAATTTTTCATCTATTTATCTACTCATGCATCTAACTTCTCTCTCTCTCTCTCTCTCTCTCTCTCTTTTATCTTTCTTTTTTTTTTGTTCAAGAAAGAAAAGACACAGAGGAATAAGAAAAAATATAAAAAAACAAAACAAAACAAAAAAACTGGAGAGGATAATGAGGGCGATATTGATGATGGAAACGGCCAGGGCGTGGTGACAGGCATAACGCAAGGCCATTCATAAATAATACAAGGTCAGAGCTGTGAAAATACCAGGGAGGAATATCGAGAAGGAATGAAAACCAAAAGACCAGGAGGAGGAGGAGGAGGAGGAGGAGGAGGAGGAGGAGAAGGATTTGGGTAAGAAATAAGTGCATGAATGCATTTATACATTCATACATATACCGCATGCATAAATATACATAGCATACATATACATACAGAAAATCCATCATCTGAAGACAGCAGAAGAAAAAGCGAAGCGAGCGAATGCCGCACACCTTTCAGGTCAGCGCGAAGAGCACATGTTAAGGTTATGAGGACCAGAGCAAGAATGACACGGGCACCTTGCAAGACTCCAGGTGCCGGGGGGGACAATGCAACACATCGCAGTTTTATCACATCCCTGGCCATATTGCAGGCGTTGTTGCAGAGTTGCCCCTGGGCGTTGCCGGCCTGCCTCAACCCCGAGCCAACTCCTGCTCATCTACGCGTCTACCGACACACACACGCACATGCACGTACACAGACACGTACACAAGAAGACAAGCACACACACACACACACACATACACACACACACACACACACACACACACACACACACATTCCTAACATTCATTCTCTCTCGCTTTCCCACGCACATATACCCCCCCTCCCCTGCATACGCACAGATACCCCCCCACCCACTCCACTCATACGTCCACATTCTCTCTCTCCTTCTCACGCCCACGAAACGGTGCGACGCCCGTCCTACATGCGAAGTCTTTCCGCCCGTCCGCCTCCCCGCTTGCCATCCAGCCATCCTCAACCCCCCACCCACCCACCCACTCGCCAGCCAGCTGCCCACTGGCAGGGGCACTACCACCATCTAAGCCCTGCAACCCACCTGTCACCGCCCTCTTCCACGTGCTTTCTGGGCTCTCGCTCTCTCGCGCTCTTTGCCTTTCTCATTCTTTCGCTCTTTCACTCGCTCTCTACGTCTCTCTCTCTCTCTCTCTCTCTCTCTCTCTCTCTCTCTCTCTCTCTCTCTCTCTCTCTTCCGCGCTTTTATACATCCTTCGGTTCCCACACACAAGCACGCCGAGTTTCTTTTTTTTGTGTTTTTAACTGTTCATAAAATATATTTCTCTATCTGTTACGAACTTTTTAGTTTGTTTGTCTCTAATTCTCTGTCTCTCAGCTTTCTTATATATATATATATATATATATATATATATATATATATATATATATTACTCCACTTCTTTAATTTCCATATACACATACTTCACTCTATGAAATGCGACGCACATATGAACTATCCACAAATACAAACACTCATTCACGGAACCCCAGATCTCCCATGTGACATAAATACAACAGTGAGCGCCGCCCTTTATCTGACGTCCCGGCCGGGGTAGTTGGAGTCAGACAGGACCAGGTGGGTGATAGTCGAAGCGGTGACTGGGGAGGGGGGGGTCTAGGGTAAGAGATGGGTACCATGCGGCTACCACAGCGTCAGGAGGTCAGCTGGACAGACGGAGGTAGCAGCAGCCAAAGAAGGAGCAGGAGGGAGGTGGGAGGACAGGAGGGAGGGAGGTAGGGTGGAAGGAGGGCGGACGGGGAGGGAGAGGAGGCAGACGTCAGGTGGGAGGCGACACAAGGCGACATATGACACGCGCGCGATCCTCCGGACTCCTCTAACCTCCCCCTCCCCCCTTCCCCGTCTTCCCCTCCCTCCCCTCCTTACTCTACATCCCTCCACATCTTAACAACTTGACTTCTTACCTACTTACATATAACACGTATAAATATCTACTTACTCGCTTGAAGTATGACCACGAAGCAAGTTAACAAGAGAGTGGGAGAGAGAGAGAGAGAGAGAGAGAGAGAGAGAGAGAGAGAGAGAGAGAGAGAGAGAGAGAGAGAGAGAGAGAGAGAGAGAGAGAGAGAGAGAGAGAGAGAGAGAGAGAGAGAGAGAGAGAGAGAGAGAGAGAGAGAGAGAGAGAGAGAGAGAGAGAGAGAGAGAGAGAGAGAGAGAGATGAGGATAGAAAGTATAAACCGTAACACAAAAAAATGTTTTTTCTAAGAGCTAATCATTTCTAACTTCTGGATCCATACTCAAACTCCTAAAACGAACGTTTAAAAGCAATCCATTCATTCGAGCAAACATTCTTGTAGGTATTACCCCCCCCCCCCTCCATTCCTCCATCTCCTCCTCTACCCCATTCCACCCCCTCCCCCCTCAGCCACCACTAAAGGCTAGGTATTCAACTTTTTAATCCAATACAGTTACTCGTTGCTATATATGGAAATGTTTAATTCGCTTGGCTGTAAAAAGAGAAATACAAATAAGTGTATATATCCTGTTCAGACGTCGGAGCTTATATAGCATATCAAATAGAACTTCAATGAAAAAAAACAAAAACTTATTGACATTTTTCAATAATGCTGACCATCTTTAAGTGATGTATTTAAAAACATTACCATTCGTTTTGAACAATGCTCAGTAACTTGCATGCGGTTAAACTCGTTTTTCTTTTTACTTCGGACACGTTTTTTTTTTCTTCTTTTTAATAGATTTCACAAACATCTTGACGGCGTCTTCTACATCAAGTAATTAAGTGATAAGAAAACTCAGTGACTTCCAGATGTTATATCCACATCCATCAACACAATGGGCCATACCATAACAACACAAAACAAAACGAGTTCAATAGGAGCCAAATCATCCTTCGAAATCGTCAACAGAGTGTTATAGCAAAGGTTTACATCGGCTTGGAACTCAGGCAAGACAACGGATCCGAACGCCTCTCGCTCACTGTTCAGCGGAGGTTTGGCTGCCAGAGAGAGTCTGATGACGGAATGGCGATTAGGGCGAAATATCAACAGCTGAGGTGATGCACAGGGAAATTAGATCCTAACGCATGTATACCTATTTTACACACACACACACACACACACACAAAAGTACCAATCATTTTAATTTTAATACTGACCCGAGAGATGAAAGCCTTCTATATATTGATTCATCATCTTTTGCAAATACCTATAACAAGAAAATAAAACTGCTATTAAGAATGAATATATATATATATATATATATATATATATATGCATTATATCTAATGTATCCATGCATGTATGTATGTATATACATATATATATATATATATATATATATATATATATATATATATATACTTATTTATTTATATATATATATATATATATATATATATATATATATATATATATATATA
>BOPN01000704.1:22500-27500 GCA_017312705.2 Penaeus japonicus | reverse complement strand
GCACTAACGTCTAGCACACTGCATAGGGACACTTGCTGACTAGGTAGCGAAGACACTGACTGACTTCCTCGCTCGCCCACTGACCACCATGTGAGCTTCACCATTAAGATTCTCAGCTTTACCACCACTAGACAATCGGCGGAGCGGTTGCCAGCGTCAGGGAAAATTAGGTGCGAGCGATAGAAACTGGCTTCGTCTGCGGGCTGATATTCGTCTATTGGGGGATATGCCTTAAGCAGTTTTCTTTTATATGTTTATCAATCGAAGGGTTGTCTTTGGCTAATATTAGATCATACATGCCCACCAAAATAGATTATTAGTATATAGAAGTTGTTTAGAAAAAGATTGAAACATACTGAAAACTATCCCGATGGGACGGCACGCGAGGTCGAGGAGTTATTCCGTGATTGGTCAATCAGAACATAAAGCGCGCATCCCGTCCTCCCAACGCGAGCGACAGACCAATGAGCGGACAGTTGTCATCCTTCTCGACCAATCACACGCGAGCGGCCAGGCGCGTGCGGCCCGTGCGACAGGTGAGAAGCGGCATGGACTAACGACACTCAGCGCAATCGTTTTTCATAAACATTCATACCGTAAACATTTGGAAACGGGACCAAGTGGAGGAAATTTTCGCTTCTTTCTAGCTCGGAGGGACAGAGAGAGCATGTCATATATGTAACAGAGTGGGAGCATGAACAATGCATTTTTTTTCATTGAAGGGGGGCGGGGGTCCCGTGAACTGTAATGTAACATTTGCCGACACACAACAGGTGTTCGATCGGTCTTGTTGACCTTCCAAAGCATTTGTTTGTTTTAACGATAGCGGCACTTTCCACATTTAGAAATGAGAATAAAGATTTCAGATATTTATCATTCACGTCGTCTACCCGAGTAAGAACGTTTAGGGTGAGAAGAACAAGGGAAGAGGGGGGGAGGAGGCGCATTGGCCAGGTGTAAGAGGGAAAGATGGGGAGAGAGACAGAGTGAGAGAGAGAGAGAGAGAGAGAGCGTCAGGAGGGCGATAGCGAATGACGTCAAGAGCAACAGCCGTCAACTTGGAACGACCCCCCCCTTCCCTCCCCCTCTTCTTTCCTTCCCTTCCCCTCCCTCTCCCCCTTCCACCACCCACCCTCTGCCTCCCCTCGAATTCCCATCTCCCCCCCCCCCCCTCCTCCACTGACCTTCTGACCTCACCCCCGTTACCGCACCGGGAGAACAGCGACACAAGACCGTCCTAGTCTTGTTCGTGCCCCCCTCCCTCACTCTCCCTTCCTACCTCCCCCACCTCGACACGTGCCGAAGGAGGGACTTTAGCACCAAGTGACCGCAACGGATTAGCACGCTCGCCATCTCCTCCTCCTCTTCTTCCCTTCTTTTTTCTTTTCGTCCTCTTCTCCTCTTCAAATCTCTTCATCCCATCCCTCCCTTTTCCTTCTCCACCTAGTACGGTTCCTTCTCCTCCACTCCATCCTGGTCCACCTCCTACTCGTCCTTCGTCCTTCCTCCACTCCTCCCCCCCCCCCGTTACATTCAATTACTTTGGCCGAAGGAACTTGAGATTAGCCAGCTGCTTACTGGAGGCGATATTTCCCTCCTCCTTCCCTTCCCCCCCTTCCGTCCCCTCCCCTCCCCCTCCCAATGCCCCACCCCCCTAACGGCCCTTACCTTAAATTTTATGGATGGAAGGTCTCTGCGTCAGCGCCAACACACGTCAAAGATGTAACTTCCTTCCGATCGACTCTTGACGTTTAAAAAAAGAAAAAAAGTAGAGACCGTATCTAAAAACATATGAAAAAATAATTCAAAATCTTTCCCCGATCAACTGATTAAAAAAAAAAGTTTAACTCGAAGATAAAGTTTCCCAACCGACCGACCGCCGCTTCAAAAGAAAAGAAAAGAAAAGAAAAAAAAAAAAGTCCTTCATTTCACAATTATCAAATTCGTTTATTTATCTACACCCGACGTGCGTTAACTTTACATTAATTTCAGTTTTGTATTATCATTCTCACTGCCATGGCTGCTGTTGCTATTATCATTATTATTGTTATTGTTGTTATTTCTGTCATATTCATTATCATTACTATCATCAGTATCATTATCTTGTTACTACCATTATCATTGTCAGTATTACAATCATCATTATTATTATCATTATTCGTTGTTGTTGTTATTATCATAATCATCATTGCTCCTATCACTATCATCGTTATTATCATTATCACTATTATTATTGTTATTATTACCATTATTATCATCATCATCACCATCCTTATTATCATCATCACCATCCTTATTATCGTCACCATCATCATCATCACCATCCATATTATCACCATCATCATCACCATCAATATCACCCTAATCATCGCCACCATCATCACTTCCATCATCATTATCACTTTTTCGGGGAAAAGAACAGACATGTTATTACGCCTGTCCTCTTCACGGCAGCTGAGCCTGTAATCCTCCGGGTTGTACAGATGTGAGAGCAAACGGTATGAAAATATATTGAATACAAAACTCAGTGAAGAAAAATGCACGTGAATCATGGGATAAATATACAAATATATAAATGATTTGATAGTTAGGTAAAAGCATCAGTAAGTGAATATAAATACATTTTTCTATCTATGGTAGATAGGTATATAAATAGATAAGTAAACATAGAGGAAGAAAGATAGATAAATAAGTAGTTAGACAGACTGACTGATAGATGGGTAAAAAAAAAAAAAACAAATGGAAAGATAAAATAATCACGAACACAGTTCAGAGGGAGCCTTGCGTGATAGTGGATTAGGAAGAACTTGCTTTATGGAATTTCAATTAAAATCTAGATAAAGCTTTTTTGTCTTTTTCAGTCTTGCGTAATTATAACTTGGCATAAAGAACACTCGCCCTGGGACGGCTGGGAGGGGGGCGGCGACCCAACGTCTTAACGTTTCTGTTGTTCCCTTGAATTTGTTGTTATTGTTCTTCTACTGACTTTTATTGCTATTGTCACTCGTTTTTGTTGTTTATTTTTGTTGTTTTTGTTTTTGTTTATTGCATATTCACAATCACTCTTGTCAGGATTTGTTCGCTTTTCCATCCTCTCGTTTTATGGTCGATTTGTGTTTGTTAGTTTTAAACGGCGTTGTTCTTCGAGATTCATTACCGGCGCCTTTGCTTTGCCGTTTTATAGGAATGAGACTCCCTTTTCTCTCCCATTTTTCAATTTAAAGGCATAGTTATTACGAATGTTATTGTTAGTTAGTTTGTTTTACTATCGTCGGGATCTCATGTTTATTTTGTCTTCTGTTACAGATTTTACTTTCAATATCTAGAAAAGTCCATAAGAAATCTCCTGGACGCGTTCGATCAGAGCTTTATCAGCGCTTGTGCAACGCGGTGTAAGTCTGATCGATCGATCTCGCGTTGTGAATTCAGCCCTTCTTCTAGTCATAACTTTTTTTCATCCGTCGCAAATTTTTTTTTCTTCAGTTCCATTTGTATTTCTTTCTTTTTTTGTATTTACTGAAGATAAAAGATAAAAGGATGTGTACGAAGGGAGATAGAGATAGAGAGAAAGAGAGAGAGAGAGAGAGAGAGAGAGAGAGAGAGAGAGAGAGAGAGAGAATGATGATGATGATGAGAGGAGAAGGATGGCAGAGGATGAGGAGAAGAAGGTTATAAAGGATTAAGGAAAGGACTTTCACAGATGTAGCGCATGAATGAATAAACACGCACGAAAACGTAACAAACATAATAAGAACTGCAATAAAAGCTGAATCGCACATATACCTATACTCTCCACATATGCACGGTCCCCTTGCCACCCCACCCCCCTCCCCGGCCCCACTTGACTCCTAATCATTCTCCCCACTGCCACCCCCACCCCCACCCCCTCCCCCTCCCGCGTCCATCCCTACCCCGGGGACGAAACATCATTGTTATAAAACATCGATCACGGATCTGGTTTGCCCTGCTTGCCGCTTCGGCCAAGAAATTATTACCCGTTAACGGAACAGGGGGAGGGGGGGGGGGGGGGGCGGGAGAAGGGAGGTAGGGGGGATCGGATAGACGATATGGGGAGAAGAGGAAAGGTAACGGGAGTAGAGAAGGTAAGGGGGAGGAGTGAGGGTAGCGAAAGAGTAGGGGAGGTGGAAGGGGGAGAGGAGGGAGGGGTGGGTTGATCTACTCGTGGGAGGGAGGGGAGGGGGGTCGGAGAGAGGCGAGGGGGGGTCGTGGCTGGAAATAGGGTTGCGGTATTGGGTGACAAGGTATGGGTAGACATGGTTGAGGAGAAAACAGTGAGGCATAATAGATCTTGAACAGTGTGTAGAAACAGAAGGAGAGAGTAACAGAAAAAGTAAAGAAAGAAAGAAAAAAAAAAAACAGTAGGAAAATACAGGATTTCAAAACTTAAACACCAAGAAAGAATAAAACATAATAATCACAGACGCAATAACTCAAGAATCAACACCGCCAAATCCCAAAAGATAATAATCTTAATACAAACATTATGTTTCAAGGTATATATCAATCCCACCCACACACGATCCACACGTTTCCACATAATATGACCCACCGCGCCATACATCATTACAAAGCCCAACTTACCTGCACGCCAGCTTCTCCCTATCTCATGGCTCTCCTTAATATACTTTGTATTATTAATTCACGTGCGTGCACCATCTGCGGGACTCAGATTCCCCTCGCCATATGCTGTGGCTGGGCGCGAGTCTCCTCTCGTAAACATTTTTTTTCTAATTAGGGCCCAGACTGTGCGTGTGTGTTTGTGTTTCGTTTGGTAATATTCATTTCTAGTTTCTCAGAATGGTGACAGTATATGTTGATTAATCATGATGTTAGATGTGATTATGGAATTTTCTTTTTCATTGTTTATGTCATCGTAGCTTTAGCCACATATTGTGAGTATTATTAAAGTAACAAAGTATTGATAATGTCAAGAGAAACAGCCAGTGCAAAGACAAAGTTGTTGATAAACAAAAAAGAAA
>BOPN01000704.1:15000-17500 GCA_017312705.2 Penaeus japonicus | reverse complement strand
TAGATAGATAGATAGATAGATAGATAGACAGATATATAGATAGATATACAGTACTGGGAAAATTACTAGACAATTTTTGTTATTCTTCACTTTTTTATCTTTAACACCTCATATCTTCACAAATATATTACTTACATTGCCTATTTTTTGTAATAATGCAGAGAAATCTTTAATCTACATTGAATAATGATTACATTTTTAAATGATAAGAATCATGTTTTTGGATTGTTACTCGTCTCCACACAAAATTACCTCGTCCCTCAGCCTTGTGTTCTTAAACCATTTCCACACATATCCACGTTCCAGTAATTCCGGTTTCCGGTTACTAATCATTGTTTATATTACCTAATGTGTGTGCCAATGTCCCAGTATCAATTGACCCATAATTAGTCGTAGAAGTCATTAAGGATAACCTGTTGAAGCATCATGGGCAGAGGAAAAGACAATCGAAATTTATCTACAAGAAACATCCCTCGACTGTAAAGAAATCGCTCATAAAGTTGGTGTATCATTATCTAGTGTGTACAGAGTGAAAAGGAAGATTGAAAATATCGAAAATTACGAGCCAAAACGTGTTGGAAAGTGTGGAAGGAAATCCTGTACCACCCCAAGACAGGAGAGAATTCTCGTTGATATGGTAAGAAAAGACCGTTCAAAGTCGTCAAGACAACTAGCAGCTGACCTAGTGGACTATGATGTACAATATACACTCTCAGCTGTTAGAAAAAAAAAGCTTAATAAGCTGGGTTACCGTGCCTGTAGGCCAACTAGAGTGCCAAGACTAACCGAGGCCATGAGGAAGAAAAGGCTGGCTTGGACCAAGGCACATAGCCACTGGAAATCTGATGACTGGGAAAAGGTAAATATGCATTAAATGTTGCTGAATGCGTTGTTTTTCTACACAAATTAATTAAAATAACTATTTCTCTAAATAAAATAGCGAATATTTCAAGCATGATTCAAGATGCTGCATCTAAATTGAAAAAAATGTCTTTGTTCCAATTCTTGTTTGATGAAACCCACTTGAAAACTGGGGTTTACAAAACTGTAATTTAAGTTTGAGTGAAAAAAAATCAATTTATTTGTTTTGTTTGCATCCAGGTATGTTTCTCTGATGAATCAATGATGGAAATACTGAGTGATAGGCGAAAATTCGTGAGGAGGACGTCAAAAGAGAAGGACCACCCTGACTGTCAGAAGACTGCAGTCAAGTTCCCTTCCAAAGTCATGGTTTGGTCCATCATATCTGCACAAGGTACAGGTCGTTTAGAGATCGTGGATGGCGCTCTGAATCAAGACGGATACCTTAAGATAATAAATAAACGCCTGGTACCCCAATTTCGTGAATGGTTTCCTGACAATAACGGAATATTCATGCATGACGGGGCCCCATGGCACACAGCCAGAAGAGTTTCCAGTCATCTTAAAGATCTTAACATCAAAGTGCTTGATTGGCCTGGAAATAGCCCAGATATGAATCCTATTGAAGGTTTATGGAAAGACTTAAAAGATGAAGTCAGCAACAGAGTACGGCTCATCCAGCGGTTGATAGAGGTTTGGCACAGAAATCCAGATATCAGGAACAAAGCACAAGACTACATTAGAAGCATGCCAAGACGTGTTGAAGCAGTTATTAGAGCCAAAGGAGGTCCCACAAAATACTGAGATGATATATGTATAAAGAAAAAACAATAAAACATATTTACTGTCCCAAAAATTCCTTCTGTCAATAAAAATGTGAATAAATCATTTGTATGTGTATGAGTGTGTGTATGTATATTTACATCATGCCTGTGTATCTGGTAACAGTTCTACCTGTCACATGTTTAGGTGACTGAACTGTCATCCCAACTCAGGGATTTCCTGTATGGTTGATGGACACTTTGTAAAGACTGAAACCTAAACCTATTAACAAGGACTCTCATCAGGAATCAAGAGCCATCCGTCGTAATTAACTTGGGTTTTACTAGGCTTTTGGACTTGGTACTGGTGGAATCTATGGCAATCCACGCATCCAGGATCTATGCTGCTTTGCCAATGACTGGCAGTTTCTGGATGAGAGAAGCCTTTGGCTTTCAACAGTCTTGACCAACTCTCCATCCATTTATCGGATGGTCTTCCACTTATTTACATAATGATTCGTTACGATTTTCATTCACGTACAAAGAGTAGGTGTGATATTTTGTTCAGTTTTGGTGCTTCACTCTGTAGTATACGTTTGATATATGGAAGTGAAATATAAACATATTATGGTATTTAAAATCAAGTCCATGATATGACAAAAAACAAAGTGTGTCTTGATGAAACATGAAAAATCATGCCTGTTGTGCAGAAAAGCAGGAAGCTTTGTGGTCTTTAGGAGTTAAGAGTTCAGTGACAGGGATTGCAGGCAACAGTGGGAAACATCATTGCATGTCATAGTTAAATTACCTCCCATTCTAAGTCAAGACCATAGGTAATAAGGTGCTACTCACATGGGTGTGTTTGGGAACAAATTATA
>BOPN01000703.1:420000-423945 GCA_017312705.2 Penaeus japonicus | reverse complement strand
GCGGGGAGACCTGATCACACCTACACACAACAACTTAATATAACGCCCCGTCACTCAGAAACAGAACCCGACATGTAATCAGCGTCTACGGATGCAGTTTACGATAGGTCTTCCCACAACCTTCCGCCAAGCGCAGTGTTCTCGGGCCTTCGCACTTTCGTACACGCAAAGATCGATTTTCCTTTTTGTTTCATTTCTGTTCTTCTTTGATTCTTCTTCTATGCTACTTCCTCTCCTTCTTTCTGTATGTCTCTCTGTCTCTCACTCTCTCTCTCTCTCTCTCTCTCTCTCTCTCTTCCCCTCTCAAAGTCAAAAGTCTCCCCCTCCTCACCTCTCCCCCCCCTCTCTCTCTCCTTCTCTCTCTTCCCTTCTCAAATTCAAAGTTCCCCCCCCCCTCTCTCTCTCTCTTCCCCTCTCAAAATCAAAGCCTTCCCCCCCTCTCTCACTCTTCCCCTCTCAAAGTCAAAGTCAAAGTCAAAAGTCCCTCCCCCTCTCTCTCTCTATCTCTTTCTCTCTCGTTTTCTCTCTTTTGTGTGTTTTCTTTTTTACCGAGTCTGAACATTTACGCTAATGACCCAACCATTAGGGCGCTCTTAGGATGGCTTTTGGTCTCGTGGTTGATGATTAAAGAAACAACTTTCAAATTGCTTCCTGTCTGTCTGTCTGTCTGCTTGTTTGTCTGTCTGTCTGTCTGTCTGTTTCCTATGACTGTCTTTTCTCTCTTCTTTACCTGCTTACCTAATTACCTCTTTTTTTTCTCCCCATTTATCTGTTATGCTGTTATTTCGGCTGTCTATGTTGTTTGTTTATGAGTTGTTTTATATATTGTTTGCCTTCTGTGCTTACGTTTATGTGTCTGTTTTTTTTTTACTTTTACATATCGTGTTGTGTAATCTTATTGCACTCATTGCATTAATTGCATTATTGATAATCATCGTCAATCGATATCCTTTTTCTAAATACAATCTTCCTCTATATAGATGACCAAAACTACTTAAATACACGAATATTTAGTTAAACAAACGACTGCATACTAGAACCTGGTCAAATAATTAAGAGAATATAATAGGTTTGGATAAAAAAAATCCGGAAGACACTACAATGGTTTAGTAATGACATAATCTAATGAACGAACATGTAATAATGACAGGGTAGCGTCCCTCGAGAAATAACTCAGGAATCCCTTTAAAAGTCCATTAACTAAGAGAACAATGAGTCGAACAGAAATTATAATTATGGAGACAAAATTTGCCCGTGGCCGTTAAACGGTGATCATTTTTCATTCCTTTTCTACCATTTGGGTCTGCTATAAGGAGTGAAAGGGTTAGACAAAATAGAAGGATAAAACACTCAGTTTGTGTATCAATCCCCTTCCGAGTGTAGAATCAATGTCTTCATAAAGAGAGAGACAGAGGGAAGGAGGAAAGGAGAGAGAGAGAGAGAGAGAGTGAGAGTGAGAGAGAGAGTGTGTGTGTGTGAGAGAGAGAGAGAGGGGGAGAGAGAGAGAGAGAGAGAGAGAGAGAGAGAGAGAGGAGAGAGAAGAAGAAGAGAGAGAGAGAGAGAAAGAGAGAGAGAGAGAAAGAGAGGGTAGGAGGAGCTTAATTATGCAGAAGAAAAAGTTTGAGAAATGTCATTTATATCATTTATTTATTATTTTCAGTATCGAAATTAATGAGGTTTATATAATGTATCACTTTTTCATCTCTATTTTTTATATGTTCTATATATTGTCGTTGTTTGTTATGATGATAATCTTTGTCATCATCTTCATTATCATATTACTTTTAAACTATCTTTATGAGACTAATCATGTAGAAAATACTGAAAGAAAATTGTAATCCCTCTATCACTGTGCGAATAACAGTGAAAACTTTAAAAGTGGAGGATTTTTACATTGTTTTATAACATAAATTTCGTCAAATTATTTCATGTGTGTAAGAGAGAGAGAGAGAGGGAGGGGGGGGGGAAGGGAAGGAGAGAGAGAGAGAGCGAGAGAGCTAGATAGAGAAGGGACGAATTGACAGAGAAAGAGAGAGGGAGAGAGACAGAGAGAGAGAGAAACAGAGAAAAAGAGAGAGAAACAGAGAAAAAGAGAGAGAAAGAGACAGAGAAAAAGATAAAGAGAAAGAGAGAGAATTTATAAAGATAAAAAAAAAATCGAAAATGCTACACACCAGTACACCATTGAACATTTCTGATCAGTAACTATAACCCTCCTTACACTTTTTACACAGCCATTAACACACAAACTTCCCAGCCATATCTTCACTCACACCGCGCTTGCAAGAAGACGAAAAAGGACAGCCAGGGAATCAGTGCATACGGTCGTTTTTATGTCACTTGCCGATTTTTATTTTCATTCTTTTGCCTTAAACCACATTTTCTTTGTCAATTTCTTCATTTGTCTTTGTCGTGGAAATTCCTAGCGAGCTCTCGGTGAATGTGGCTTTTTGTGTTTGTTCATGGATGCTGCAGTTATGTAAGATAGACATTCCTTTTGTTCTGCCTGTGTTGTTATGACTACATGGTGATGGTTATATAAGGATGATGGTATTTATGATGATGATTATTGTTATTATCATTATTATTATTGTTCTTATTATCATTATTATTATTATTATTATTATTATCATCATTATTATTGTTATTATCATCATTATTATTATTATTATCATCATAATAATGATAATCATTATTATTATAACCATCATTATTATTATTTGTATTGTTATTATTATCATTATCATTATTATACCTACTACTATTATCGTTATCATTGCCATTATCATTATTATCATCATTGTTATCATTATAATTTTTATTGTTATTATCATTATCCCTAAAATTATCATAATACAGATAACAATTATTTTTATCAGCATCGTTATAATCATTACCATCATTAGTATCATAATCAGTATTATCAGTATCAATTTTATTATCATAATTATTAATTTTATCATCATCATCATTATTATTATTATCATTATCATCATTATCATTATGATCATTATTATTATTACTATCATTAGCATAATTATTGTTACTATTATTATCATTATCAATATTAGCATTACTATTATTATTATCGTCATCATTATTATCATCATAGTTACTGTTATCATATTGTCTTTATCAGAATTATTGTCATTGTTATTATTATTCTTATCGTTATTATCATTACTACCATTATCAATATTGTTATTATTGTTATCATTATCATTGCTATTATTGCTATTATCATCCATATCATTATTATCATTATCATTATCATTATCATCATCATCATCATTTTTGTTGTTGTTATTACTGGTACTATTATCATTATTATTCTTTTCATCATCATTACTATGATTGTTATTACTGCTGCTATTACTATCATCATTATCATTGTGGTTACCATTATTGTTCATATCATTACGATTGTTATCATTATCATTATTATTATCATTATTATTATTATTATCGTTATTATAATTATTGTCATAGTTACTATTACCATCATTATTATTAACATTATTACTATTATTATCATTATATTTTTTTCATTATTATTATTATTACCATTATCATTATTGTTGTCATTATCATCATTACCATTATTATCATTATTATTATTACAATTGTCATCGTTATCATGATCATTATTATTATAACAATGATAATGATCATTATCATTACCTCTGTTGCTGTTATCATCATTTGGCATTGGTTGATATGACATTGGCAATCATTCTAATAGCGAAATAGTTTATCATTATATACAATGATAGGAGTGCTAGGGATGGGTCTGTGGATGATGAAAATTTGTATAGTATATTTGATAATAAGTAAAAAATTCATGTTAAATCAATCACCCTAATCATAATTATCTTAGATTCCTAGCATTGCAAGATCTAGGATATTGGATTCTGATAAGAGGATACCTGCTTATATTTTTTTTCT
>BOPN01000703.1:370000-372500 GCA_017312705.2 Penaeus japonicus | reverse complement strand
AAAAAAAAAAAAAGATAAAAAGGGGAAAAAATAAATTGGGGATAAAGGGAAGATAAATTGAAAAAGAAAACGGGTTCATTAGAGTGTCACAGATTTCACCGATAACTCTTCTCGAACCTTCTTCAGCCAAAAACTCAAAGGCGGCCGCAACTCGTGAAGAAAATGCCATTCTGCTCCTCCCTTAGCCTTATAAAATTCAACTTCACGCTAATCACGTCCTTATGGTTACTGTTAAGAGTTTCTAGCAATCGACCCGTTTCCAGAATGATCTATTGTATTATTTCAAGCATCTGTAATCGCAGCGTAATCATCTGTCGATCGCTTGTTTACCGCTGGGGTCGTTGCAACCACATATCTTGCGTAATTGTCTTCGGTTGCATTCTGGTTGCTTATGATTGATAGGTAATCGGGTTGATTATGACATTTCTCGTCCGGTGCGCCGGGTAGGTACGCCGAGTAGGTGAAATTATCCTATTAATAATGGTACTTTTGAAGTTGGTTTGTTTGGCCCATTATGTCAATTGAGGTTAATGCCCCGCTGTTTATTCTATTTTTAAAGCTACTTCTAGTACTTTTGGGTTTTACTTTTATTCGTATTTATTCTCTGTTCAACTGACATCGCCACTAGAAGGTAATAACACTTTTAGGTTCTTCAGTGTACCAACAGAAATACATTGACTAAGAGAGTTTAATTTATTATGACATCGTTCTGACTTTCACTGACATGGTTTCTTCATTACCAAAAAGGATCTCGAACTTGTGGTATTTTTCTTGTTGTAATACATTCACTCGATCTGTATTTTTTTTTTTTTTTTTTTTAGTGTACGACTGATTGCACTATTGTATTAGGCAGTTGATATACTGGGGCAGTTTATCATGACAGGGCCCTATATATTCCTACACGTTATTTATTATGAGGTCTTGCTTATTGTGAAACTTAATTTTTCTACTTGTTATTTATAACACCTATCTTTTGTCTATAGTTATTATAATATATCATTTTCTTTGTCAGCTTTTATAACGTATACACTATTAGGGCTTCTTATTGACACACGCGCACACACACACACACACACACATTTAGGTCTTAAAAAAGTAGATGCACAACTGCACGTACATATACGTTTACGCTTATTCATTCATTTTTTTTTCTATAGCTATTTTTTTTTTGTGTGTGCTGCGATATTCGAGGCAAAGGTTTATTACTAGAGGGAAAAGTGATACCAGGGAATCAGTGTTAAAAATACCGGATCTAACCAAGATTTTTTTCTTCTTTTCTATTAACCCATTGCCGACGGGGGATAGATTTGCTTACACAGGCTCCAGGATGAGTTTTATTTCTGATAGAGGCAGCTTCTGCAACATAATTTGATTTTTCCCACTCCCTTTTAGTCACTCATTGTAGAGCTAGAGACATTTTTGTGTTTTGTTTTTTTGTGTGTTTTACTATTTTTAGAAATTTATATCTGTCATATCACAGGCTCCATCAATTCTGCAGTTGACTAAAATTGTAGTTCAGGGTCCATATCAACTCATTTTTTTTCTTTACACTCAATGTGATAGAAGTATTACTGTTTTAGGGGGGACAAAAAAACAACTTTATTTTTTCGTATTTCTGTGCTGTCATGAACAAACACGAAACTTATAACCATCCAAAATGAAGAGGTTGGGAAGAGGAAGGAAACTTGTGCTTTTGACAGTGAGTGCCACAATAAAAGGCATCCATACTGGCACAGGGTCACATTATATGCATTGGGCATGGTGTGAGTCACCTTCCTCCTCTCGTTCTGCCTGCACATCTTTCATCTGCGGTACTTTAGAGCAAGAGGTCGGGAACTTGCGATGTGCCATCACTCTATAGAGATAGTGCTTGCTAGAGACCGTAGATGGGTGCCATTCAAGGCTCTCTCTCCTGCTGGTGCTAGAAGAAAGTGGTGCCATCTAGGTTTTGTAAGTGAGTTGAAAACCATTTTGCCTATTATTACGGCATTTATAATAATTATGACTGCAATTGTCAACATCACTCACTCATTACTTATAGTACAATAAAATAACATAGTGATCCAGAATCCCCGAACGCCATGACGCCCATTGTCAGGCAAGAGGTCCTGCGTCATGTATGACAAAAAAACACGTCATCCGTCGTTAACGGGTTAAATAGCCTTTCCTTTTATGATATATAATTATAGTATGGTCATAAATTAGACAAGAAGATAAAAAGGTAAGCAAACTTAATGAACAAAAGAGTAAAAAAAAAAGAAAGAAAAGGACGTTTTTTTCCTCCGAGTATCCCTTTTCTCTAGCCCACCTTGGCCGTAACGCGTCTGAGAACAGGTAGAGTGGTGTAACCAAGCACCAGCAACCAGGCAACAAGTACAAGATCCTGGTTGGGGTGGCAACCAAATAACAGTCGATAGGACAGCTCCGACATCCATTCCGAGAAGCAGGTAGGCTGGATGGGATGGTCAACAGCCGCGGGCCAAGGAGTGGAAAGGCGAAG